>JAUZNC010001663.1:0-40404 GCA_034780395.1 Vannuccia rotundouncinata | reverse complement strand
GAGCCACATGAGGACGAGCATTGTCTTGTTGTGGTCGAGCCACATGAGAGCGAGCATTGTCTTGTTGTAGTGGAGCCCCATGAGAGCGAGCATTATCTTGTTGTAGTCGAGCCACATTAAAGCGAGCATTGTCTTGTTGTAGTCGAGCCACATGAGGACGACCATTGTCTTGTTGTAGTCGAGCCACATGAGGACGAGCATTGTCTTGTTATAGTCGAGCTACATGAGAGCGAGCATTGTCTTGTTGTAGTCGAGCCACATGAGGACGCATTGCTCGCATGCTGGCCCCTTAGATAAAGATTCAACCAATCGAAAAAACCTTTCGCCTATACTCTATTTATATTACATTTATTCAAACCAAATATAATTAAGAACAAAATATAGTGCATCAATTTAATTGAATGTAATGGATCAACGCGCGTACAAATAATATGAAATGTACTCGTACTGCGCTGAAAAGATCAATTTCCTAATGATATAATAGAATGCAATAAATAATGAGCTATATTTTACATTGTATAAAAAACTAAAACTTATTATCTTATAATTTGTGTGTATGTAGAAATAATATCGTATAAATGTAAACAGCCACTTCGATTGAAGCAAAGTGGAATTCTGTAGTATTGTAACTACTAACAAAAATACTATAGAATAAGTCTTTTATGAAGTAGTTAACTGCTCAAGTCCGACAAAAATACCTGCTATTTGAAAGCCCTATAACTATAACCCAGAAATAGGCGAGCCTCTAAGAAAATCGAAGTAGGAGAAGGATCTCGGCATCTTTTTCAACCTTCCCGAGGTACTATTACAGACGCATACATATACTATGAAGCAATTGATTTGTTCATTGCAGCCACCACTCGACGATTTGATCAACAAAACTTCAAGACATATTTCATATTGGAAAATCCTCTTCCGAAAGCATTGGAAGGCTCAGATGTGGATGAAGAATTGCGATTTGTCAAAGAAAACTATTGAGACGATATTAGTGTCAGCAGAGAATACGTTAAACAAAATATAAACAATATAGTAGTCCCTGAGTGTCAGTTGATTAATATCACAATTGCAAATGTTCGAAATTCTTGTTGAAGAACAAACAAGTGATAAAATTGGTGGAGAATAAAACATTGATTCACGAAGTTATTACAATTTGCAAACTTATTTGTGTTAATCCTGCCACGTCAGCATCTGCTGAGAGATCTTTTGTAGCAGCAATGAGACTTAAAATTTAGCTCAATGTAAAATTTAGCACAAAGCAAAACTTGAAAACTTAGCAAATTGACACAGCGCATCGTTTCAATAGCATAGCCATTTTGCATTGTCACAAAAACAGAACTGACAATTTCAGATTAGTTGATGTATAGCTAATCATAATTTGTTTTCTTCAAAGAAAATAGTTTATCAAAATTTGGACGTTTCATTGATGATGATTTTACGAGAACATAATTGTGCGTACACTTTTTTGTTTACACTTTTGTTTTGTACTCTAGCAGTTTGTTTAATTGTGTCCCTGTTTGAATTATTGTTACAATTAACACAGACTCTTCACAGTGCGCATGTCAAAATAAGACCAGTTTAATTTTGTTGACTCTATATAGTAATATAGTAATTTGCAATATTCTCGAAATATTAATATATGTATCTAATAGGTCGTTCGGGGCTGTTCAAAAATGCCGTCACGCAAATTTGGAAAAGACGTCACGTTAAGTTCTATCCTAACCTTCATACACACTCAATAATAATAATTTGCAGCGTTTCATTAATCTAACTAACAAATGCGTACTGTAAATATATATATATATATAGTACCTTCAAAAACGCTCGCACAATTGTGAAATAAAAATGTAGTTAACAAATATGTGTGTACCTCATGCGTATTGCATACAATAATTATTATAAAATCTATTCAGCAGGATACATTTTTTAAATAATTAAAATACAGTTATAATGATATATAACGGATTATTGGTCGAGTAACAGGTCAACCAATAATCTGTTCCTACAGAAATCTTAATTTAACAGGGTCCTTATATGTAATTACTAGAAAAGGTAGATACTATAAATAAAAATACAACAGTAAGATCATACATATTAATAATGCTTTCATTATAAAAAGCTACAAAAATTTCACAAGGTTATTTTTTAATTATTAGTAAAATAGGTAAAGTATAAAATACATCTGCGTATGATATATACATATTCGGCAAAAAATTTATCTGCAGGTATTTTAAAGATTATAAAAGCATTCATGTAATCGATTTTAGTCATCTCAAAATTAATCGTCCTTTTCCAACTGAGAAATCACATTTTGAATAAATAGAACAGGAGTCCCGATTTTGATTGTAATCTTATTAGGAGCTGTTTTCTTATAGTGTCCACTTCAACCTCCTCAGAATCAAACCATTCAAATTCTTCTTGCTCGTCATCTTGTGCAATGATACACATGGGGGTATCTTAAGACGCAGGTTATATCAGCTGTAGCCGTTATACTTTACGCGATACAATGTTTTAAGTGGCTTTTAAGAGAACGCGGACAGTAGCGTGATGTCTTGATTACTGTACATACGAGACAAAAGCTTTGTTTGAACACTAGGGGAACAAAAATCGTAATGGATTTTGACGAACTTTTGAACTTATACATTCGGAGGCTAGATGCATTAACAGAGGTGCCTGCTTATTTGCAGCTTCGCCTTATCATCTTGTGAAAGAAAAACGGTTTTGAATAATTTGTGAACCCGCATTAACTGTATATTCCTTTAATTTAAACGAAACAATGTACTTTAAAATAGGGTAAAGATAATACAACAGAGTTATCTTTCTCTATGTGGCTTTTACAGGATTTTTTGTGACGTTACAATTTAAGAAACCCCCTGAACCCCTTCATCACGCTTTGTCGCGGATTTATCAACCCCCTCCTCTTAATAAGCGTGACGTCATTTTTAAAAAGCCTCTTTCTGTTTATAATTTAGTTGACTATTATAATTTTATAACATGTTTTGAGTAATATTCTTGTAATAGGTTCTTGTGATATATATGTTCGTAACTATGTTCGTACCTATAGCATTGTTCCTATGTATATTTACTTTCTTTGCATTCTCGTATACATTATAGTAAACGATTTTTGATTAGCAATTAAGAAATTAAAAATATAATATATACCTCTTCACTGGGGACATATCGTTATAGTATGGGTCATTGACTTAAATTATATTATTTATCAAGACTGGCAAACTGATCAAAATAACGTCCTTATAGTTTCCTTTTAAAGAGGGTTTTTAATCTATCTATGTTGAACTTCCGCCCATCAATTTGGCATTGATTATCAATATAGATATATTCCTCCGTGGACGCTTATTACTATTGAATATTGGTCAGTTTGCCGGTCTAGATAATTAATATATAAGTTATTGGTATGGGTTGTATATGGGTTAATGTAGACAAATGTTTTATGGGCCATTTTGTTTATTTATTCACAAAAATTGAGATGATTATTTTTTGAATTATTTATTGGTTCAAACATAGACGGTGGTAATAATGAAATTAAATAAAAATATATGTTAAATATTTTGTAAATTCAAAATAGTTTCTATTTATGAAATTTATCAAATATTTTTGTTTGTTTGACAGATTCAGTTTATTATAATTTTAGTTTCGGATATTTTTTTTAGAATTAATTTAGACAAAATTTGAAGATTAATTATTACATTACTGTTCCTCTTTGAAATATTTTAACCCAAAATCTTGATAGCTAACAGATTGTAAAAGAGATAAAAATCTTATTTAGAGGAGCTATGTTATCTTATGGTGATATTAGGTTGAATTCAATTATCACTTATTTAACCTTTTCTTTAAGGTCTTATGGGACAGCAAATTTACCTCTCCAAATGGCTATATAAATTCAAATGTGTTAGTTAGTATCCTTATTGTGCCCTAATTGGTTAATTATTTTCATGTCATTTATAAAAGCAGCTATTATGGTGTGACACATTCAATTATAGCCTGCCAATAGTATGCCAATTTATATAGGTATACTATGAACTATATTTCACCTATATTTGAATATACCTATAACTTAATGTTTTGCATGTTTTTTGGACATATTAAACCTTTTCTGCAGATTTCTCTGCCGATTTTCTCTGCCGATTTTGAATTTTATTGTATAAAAAAACATTTTAAATATATATATACTAAAATCGGCAGAAAATGTATGATGAACCTTTTCTGCCAATTTCTCTGTTGATTTTGAATTTTATTTATAATATATAATAATTTGTATGCATATATAAACAAATTTATTATATCAAATAACATTATAAATATATATACTTAAATTGGCAGAGAAATCCGCAGAAAATGTTTTATTGGTTATATAAGATTATATGTTTACTGTATTTAATATAGGATATTCTTTAAAATGTTGGAATTGCTTACTAACTTAAAATCAAAATTTTTCATTTTTAAATGCAGTATATAATTTGTATACATTTGATAAATGGTAAATTAAAAAAAAAATTATGACTTCATAATTCACTAATTGTCTATATTATTTTTAACATGGCAGTAATTAGATACATTATCAATAATATGTATTATTATATTCATGTATGATATAATATCCATGTTTCTGGACAATTTGTTTACTTTTTTATATTAATATTCATAGGAGGTTGTAATTCAAAAATTTCTAATATTCACTTTTTTGTACAGAGACTTGTCTGGTAAATCTCATAATTATTAATATTTTATATGGTACATTTTTCTGATTTTAAATTATATTGCTATTGCTATTACTTCTCTTTTCTGTTTTATCCTGAACTGTGTGTAATTTTACCATATACAGGGTGATTCAAAAGTCCCCATGCATAGCAATAATAAGCAAAATCAATATTACAATCATAGAAATATTTATATTTCATGACTATATTGCATATTAATTAAGCAATAAATTAATTAATATTATAACCTCAGAAACTGATAGCAATATAAAAGTCTGCATATATAATTTTGAAATTTATCAGTAAGATTGGGTCAAGCTGTAAGTAATTATTGTCCGTAAGAGATGCTTTTGACTAAAGACGAGGGAATACATATTATTTTAATGACAGGATTAGGAAGTTATCAAAAGATTGCAAATGACTTCAATTAACAGACCTATTCAAAAAAAGTTACACACAATATTCAACTGGCCCATGATGGCCAATCTAGTGATCCAGAAACTTCTTGTCTAAGCATTTCCACACAAATAATCCATAATGGTGTGGTGCTGAAACCATCTTGGAAACTTGCCATCATTCATCAGTGCTGGTGTGAGTCTTTCTTGAAGCATCCTTAGTTAAATTTGGGAATTCATGTTTTGGTTATGAAAAAAGGACAATTAATCCTGTTCTGCCATATCCCATACCAAATCATAGTCTTATCTGCATCTACCATCTTTGATGGATTCAACCATTGTGGATTGCAATCAGACCAATAACAAACATTCTGGGGATTGACCTCACCATTGCAGTAAAAGGGTGCCTCCTCTGAAAACAGAATGCTACCTGAGAACTGGTGGTCATCATTAATCCTGCAAGTGACTGATCACAGAATTCTGCTCTTCTGACAGAGTATTAAATAATATTAATTAATTGATTGCTGAATTAATATTCATTGTAATATAAATAAGATATTTCTATGATTGTAATATTGACTTTGCTTATAATTGCTATGCATGGCTACTTTTAAATCACCCTGTATAATATGTACATATAGATATTATAACTATTTGTGTATTATTATAATTATAACAAACATATCTAAAAATTGTATTATGCCTGTTATTAATATTCCATCTGAATGACTTAAATTAGATTTTTTATTTAAATATCAAATTTTTTTTATCATTTCCTCAACAATTTGCATTTTCAAGTTATGTGTGTCTGCCTTGGGATGGCAGAACTTATTCCACTAAAAATTGGTTTTTGACTAACCAGGACAAAATTGTCTGCATTTTACTTGTTCTGATTATCCAGAGTAGACTGTATTTATATTGATTCAATCATATCAATAAGAAACCCAATGTGCAGTATTTATATAACAAACATCCTAAGTTCTACACATTTCATATTTTTGATCATTAGTTTATTAGCAGGCAATATCATTTCAAATATTATATAAAGCATAAACATAGTATAATAGTTTATAGTATAATTTAGCATAGTATAATATTATAATTACCACATAATATATTATTGTAGTTTTTATTGGTTACAGGGTTCCCTCTCTGCATTGAAGAACTCTTGAATTTTAGAAAAATGTACTAATATCCCTTGCATTTTAATTCTTTACTATTTTTTAATATCAATTTTTATATTTAGTGCAATGAGAGATCATTCCGAAAATCATACTTATTTAACATATTAATAATCTGTTCTGATTATAATAGTGATAATTAACAATATTATTATGATGACCTCATTATGATATACATGGTTAATTCCATATATTAACCAAAACATTTTGTTGCTTCTTTTTGATGATTACACAGTAACCAATAAGACCACTTGGTGCTTAGTATGATGTTTTAAATTAAAGCTAGGGATGTCATTCATATAGTGATACAAGTAGAGTGATAATACTATTTATGATTTTAAAAGTAAAAAGGATCCAAAGTTGGTAATGGGTGAATTAAACAAATTCTACTATTAACATTTTTTGACTATAATTAAAAATATTATCTAAATGAATGTGCTACATGTTTTATTTTTTAACCTATTAAATAAACTTATTAAGAACATGTAGGAAATAAGTACATAACCTAGTTTTTTGACATCCAAAAAAAGTTGAGTTTAGTGACAGATAAATTGTAATGGACAAACAAAAAGTTTTCACATTTTTTATTTTTTAGTCCAGGATTTTTCTGCTAGATCATGTTGCAAAAATTATAGAAACAAACTTTTGAGAAACGGTTCTGATTTTAATTAGTTTTTTTTTTAAATTAAAAAAAATATTAATGCAAAAATTAAAAAAATTGTTTTCAAATTATTCAAAATTTTGACATGGATTCATGTTTATTACAATTATATTAGGTTGAATATCACATAATATAAGCTATTTATGGCTTTACATTTCTATAATAGCCATTTTTGTTACAGATTTGGGGTGGTGGTGATGGAACCATTCTCATGATTGTCCACTTGGGTCTTTCATGTGTGGTAAAATTATTAAAACTTAATTTTAAGAAAGTTACAAGAGCTTGCTATTCTCAAAATTTTCAATAAAAAATGCCAGCTAAAATGGAAGGGAGTCAAATACCCCCACATATGGCCAAGTCCTGGATGAAATAATCTCTCATATTACTACATTCCGTTTTTTTTCAAATGATAAAATTATGTGCCCTGCATAAGGTAATTTTTGGTCAAGTGTAAGAATTATGTGGAATTCACCACATATTTGTTTTAAAAAATCAGAATGAAACATTTTTCAGAATTTACTGATATGCATACACTACAGCAGATCTCATATTAATCTAATCTCCATATAGGGATTAATAACTATGTTTTACCTATTGTATTCTATTATAACATATTTCGTCCAGTGTCCAGTAAATATAATTCATATTTTTTTGCACAAGGGAAATCTATCAGCCATGTTGTTTGTCAATTGCATATTGGTTGTCAAAATACCTTGTGACAAAGTTACTTTTTCCCAGTTTGACATACTTTGTCTTTCTGAAACATGGCAAAAATCAGACTGTGATCTTGCAGTACAAGAACTCACACCAATGAGTTATTCTGATACTTTCTTTCCTCATTTATTTGGTAAAACTGGAGGAGGTATTTGATTCATTTTCAATGATTTGTGTAGTCTCCCTAATTTTGATTCTTTTACGCAAGCTATAACAACTATTTACCATCCCACCTGTTCTAGTAATTTCCTTAGAGACATCTAGATATTTTTCTTCAATGGACTATTAACATAAAAAATCATTTCATTGTTAGGGATTTTAATGTCCTTGTGATTGTTAATTCTGATTACTTTGCTTGTCAATTTCTAGGATCTTTTGAGCTATATCACTCGAGCAAATACCCATAACTGTGATCATACTCTTGTTCTTCTATCTAGACCAGATAATGACATTCTTTTAGTGTGTATGCTATTAGTGTTGTGTACACAAATGACTTTGTTATACCTGAAGAGTATAATTACAAAATTACGAAAATTACAATGAGGCGATGATTTACCATGGTTTTGATGAGTCTAGTGTGCAAGATGTTTACAGTCAATTATGTTTTTTTCATAAAAAATGTTACAATCATACCAAAGTACAGGAGCTTGGGCATGTTTATCATAGAGCACTGGTTCAAGTAATCAATGAAAGATTCAGAATTGTTGGTATTGCTAGATAAAGTAGAAGTATACCTGAAGAGTGCACCTTAAGTTTCTTTATGGTAGACTTTACAAAACAGTTTTTCTAACTTTGGATGTAGAATGTTTCAGGGGTTTCATAAAAACCATATGAATAGGGCTGACGTTTGTGTACAGTGAGGTGTCATGCTAGAATAATTATCTGTTTCTTTCAGCCAGCACAATCACTTCCAAATTTTGTGTCTGAGTAGTGTGACCATAAAATATCTTACAATATGTTCAAACTTCTTGACAGAAACTTCTTGTTGTATTAAGGTTTTGTACAGATCCTTTAATGTCTTTAAATTCTGCATCTTTATAAATAAATACTTTTTTTTTCTCAACAAGTTTAAAACTAAAAATTTAAAAGTTGTTTTTTTCATGTTACTACATTATTAATATATGTTAAAAAAATGTCTTTAAAAATTTTAGCCAAATGGTTTTTTTTTAGAAGCTTGTACGAACCCTGTATATTGATCATACTTCCTATCTGATGGTGTTCCACCTATCAGTTCCATTTTCCTTTTAACATTGGGGAGAAGAAAATATATGTATTACCCTCCTGCAGACATATAAATACCAAAAGTTACTAGTAATTGCCCCAAACTTGAGACTTTCCTCTTTTATCTAAAACTTGTGATGGTCTAATTTGAACAGTGGTAATCCCTTTCTCATCCAAAATGGAAAATTCTATGTCTGGGAAATTTATGCACATTTATTCTAACTCATTTTGCATGAGATCAAAAAACTTATTAACATTGAATTTATGAAATGGTTTTGCTCTTGCTGCTTCTTTTGCTCTTGCTGCTATTTCCTTTGCCAGCAAGGCTGCTATTATTGTTTAAAGAATAATTAATTGCCTTATGTTCTGACAGTTGTTAAGCTAACAACTAATTAGTATTGTGGGTTAGACCAAAAACGATCTTCTCATTCAAAATCGTAATTATATAGTTATTGTTCTTCTTTGAAAATAATTATAAATTAATTTGCAATGATTAATTATTTAGCAAAAGTAACCTTTGAAACAATTTCAATGGTGTATATAAAAAACGATTTCTATGATGTGTAAATTATGTTAGTTTTTATTTCTTAATTATAAAGATCTCTATGACAAACTACACAAACAAATTGTTTGTTTGAATATTTAAACAAAATGTATGTAACTTATAATAATTTAAAATCAATATTTACTATTGATCATAATGACAGAAAGTTTAACTTTGGAGGCGGGTTTAAAATGTAGTTAATATTAATAAGTGGACAATTTTTTTGGTTGTCCTTGAAGTAAATCTATTTTAGACATGTTCCATTGTTTACTTGTTGATTTCACAGACTAATTTGTATGATTGAATTACAAGTATTTTTAGTTGTCTCTGATGCTATTATACATTATTTTTTATATGAAAGCTCTGTATATTTAATTTAATTGGACTTATTGAGTTTTGAAATGTTTTTTTTTTAATTTTCTGTAATAATAGGTAAGGGTACATTTATAAAAAGAATGAGAAAGGGTGAGGTTTAAAATATTTATAATAATATTATCTACATTTGAGTTGCGCATTTTAAATCAATTTACAAAATAAATGCTATTCAAACAGACATTGTAACTGGATGGAAGAAAATACTGTTTGCATTAATATTGACAACTTCTCAATAAAGCTTGGTTATTAATTTAGTTTTTGTTTATTTTTAGGGGATAATCATCATTTCAAGAAATGCTAAATTTTAAGTCACAAATATGTTTTGTGTTGATTATTTTCCTCACTATGTTGAACAATGCGGCACATGTGGCCGGGACAATTGTTGATGTGATGGATCGGCAAGAAGTCCGTATTTCACAAGAATCCAATAATTTTACAATATTTTGTTACAATGGTCTTTCACCGAAAGTCTATCGATTATGGAATGTTGCATCTTTCTACATTCGACATGCCTCAAACGTTAAGTTCTACCAAGGACCCAATGCAACTTCTGTACAGACAAAGAAGGATAATGAAAACACCATTGTGAAGTCTTTCGTCAGCAGTTTTTTCTCCAACACTCCTACGAATAATGTATCCATCTACAAGACATTTTTTGATACATTTTCTTACAGTTGTGTTGGCCTCGAAAGTTCATCCTCCTATGTAGCCTTAATGCTTACAAAGGTCGAACCAATCTTTGTGGTTGTGACCTTTTTAGGAATTGCTCTCTTTTTTCTAGCCAAAAAGTTCAGCCGTAACCTTGCCTTCTACTATGCTTCAGGCATTTCATTTTCGATGTTAGCTTCTATTCTAGTAATTGTCCTCATTGTTCATCGGATGCTTCCCATTCGTCGGGGGCTCTACGCTTTTCTTGCCATGGGAGGCTCTTTATCGCTCGTATTATTCCAAAGAATATTCAGTCATTTTGGCTGGCTTCTATCAGAATACCGTGTTTATCTCTTGTCATATTTGGGGACCGTGGGCTTCATCAGTTTCTCCTTCATCTACTGGTATGGGCCGCCGGTCGATAGTCCCCGAACGGTACAACTTGTTCAGTGGTCTCTACAGCTGCTTTCTCTCCTCGTCATCTACTCTGTGATTCAAATTCCAGCTTGTGGAGTGGCTGTCATATTTCTGTTAATTCTTTTGGACGTAAGTTTCATTAATTTACCAGTTCTGTAAGTTTGAATTGTAACAGTTTCATCCGCACTTTCAGCGTCTGTCGGCGGTATCATTAACAAACACAATTAGTCAGTTTCGGACCCGCTTTCTCTACCGCCTGTTTCCGCCGAAGCGGCGTCTGTTGTCCCAAGAGGAGTATTCGGTTGTTACTGCAGAGGCCACACAACGTTCTCTGGAAGAGCTGCGTCAGTTCTGTCAGTCGCCGAAGTGTAATGCTTGGCTGGTGATTTCTTCTCTGAAGTCGCCAGGGAGAATGGCGTCGTTTGTCGAGGACGGTTCGCACATTACTCCAGAAGAGCTCGACCTTTATGATCAATCTTCTACTCTATCACTTACTGATGAGGAGGACCTTGCCATGGACACTATTCACACAACTCTTAGACCTGGTCGTCAAGTGAGATGCATTTCAAGCTCTGATAATCAGAGGACACAGCCTCCACTAACAACCGATAGTCAAGGCTATTTGTCCCTAGAAACGGAGGAAGAGGCAGCTCTCATCTCTGATGATAGTAGAGAGTCATTGGACGATCTAGTTTTGTGAACATTATAATATGTTTTTGCAATCCTATTTTTATATATTATAATTATTTGATTCTTAATGATATGTTATCGTATATATATTTTTCAAAAGTAGGCACGACGATTTATATTTTTTCAGTTACATGTATACATATATTAGATATATTTTCATAAATCACTTTATATTATGTTTTGCTCAAGTATTATTTTGTATCTAGATAAATCAGATTCCAACTTTTTTACACTCTAATTCTACAATATGCGGTTAATGAAAGTTTCTGCTGTAGATGTTTTATACATTTGATAAAGTTTATGTTGCATTTAATTATTTTTATTAAATATATGTATTTTATAACAATTCTTGTCTGGTTATTGAATTTTCAATCTCCTTGAAAAGTTTACTTATTATTTGTTTCATTAACATATTAAACTACTAAAAACCAAGAGTAACTGCCACAAACAATGGATAAGGATAGAAACTAATCAGTTTAATTGAACTAGAAAACAACGTTTATAAAATCCTTGTCGAGTGAAATTCACTTCACATTATAATCTCATAAGTTTTAGAGTTATCTATTAATTTGTGAAATGAATTATTTATAACATTAACAGATATTTCTATAAATTCTAAGAGTAAAAACCAATGATTTTTTGCCTATTTTGTTAGACCTTTTAATTTTTTTATTATATTACTTGACAACATGCTTACGCTAACTATAGTTTAGTTATAATTATGTATATAAAAATTAATTTCAAGTTTTACTGCTTTTAAAAATAATCAAAATATATTTATTCTGCTTATTTGTTTAGTACAAGTGATATTCATACATATTGATAATATAAGGGGTTCTTAAACTATGAAGTGTCGCATTTTTTACAGTTATTTTACACCAATGAATTATATAATATTTATCAAGACCGGGCAAACTGACCAATATTCAATAGTAATAAACGTCCGGGAGGAATATATCGATAATCAATGCCAAATTGACAGGCGGAAGTTCAACATTAACTCTAAAGTAAATATTGATTAAATGACCCTCTTTAAAATGAAACTAATACCGTATATAATCGAAATGCTCTCTGGACGTTTTTTTAATCAGTCTGTCGGTCTAGATAAATAATCTATTAGTCAATGTTTTACACCCCTTTTTTTGCGGTTGTGGTTCGATCCATTATACTTCGGACAATACACCCCTAAAGAGTTATGTTACTCACACTTATATGGCCTCTAAGAACGCATATTTTTAAAGATCGGCCATTTTCGGAAATTATTGCAAATCTGTTAGTGTTATTTTCAGAGATTTTACGCTGGCGTGGTACATTTGAAACAAATTCGTTTAGACATCGTACACATTTTAAAAGCAATGTCAAATAGTATCTGATGACTACGAACAGTCCTCGATAGTACCAGATCTCAGATTCGTTTTTTTCAAAAATTACTACTTGACAATTTATTAAAGCGTTGTTTACAATCTAAAAGACCGCCTTCTCCGCAACGCATGATATATAATGCCTACCAAAACACTTCTCCACACCTACTTGTGTGTAATTCAATAATACTTGAACAGCTGCTAATATTCCTTTTGGAAGGCCTATTGATTACAATACATGCTAATTTTACCTGTTTTATGAACTTCCATAGCTTATTGCCTAACTCATTTTTTTTTAATAATTATTCCATTATTAAAAATCAATTTAAATAAGAAAATATTTAAAAGTTACAATCTGTAGAATTAAACGTTCAAGACTATTATAGTTATACATACAAACTTTTTTTATTGGTACCTAGCTCAAATGTACAAAAAAAGTTAGTAATGATGGCCGTCGCCAGGATTTTCGAAAGGGGTGTGTTTTTTAAAAAGGCACACCCTAGAAAATATTGTGTACCTAAGATTAGATGCACAATTTTCAACAAGGCCAAAGTTCAGGGGTGAATTAATTTCTATATATAATTTCCTTGCTAACTAGGTAACTGAAATTTTTCATGATCATAGATCAATTGCATATAAATTAAATCCTCGTATTTTTCTATTAATTTCAACATATATTTATATCAAATTAAGTGTTATAATATAGTAATAATATATAATATGACAAATTCTAACAATGTAATTAATGAAATAAAATAGTTTTATATTTCATATTACGAGCAAGTGAATCTAATCGGTTTATCGACATGGTTCATCTAAGCCAATTACGAAGTCGCCTTAGTGTTGAAAATGAACGCTCGCATTCACAATAAGTTACACTAAACGTACAAGCAATTTGAATCAATCGGTATAAATTTGAATATCTCTTCTAATCCTTAAGTTATATCTTTAACAGAATATTCCATTTCATTAAAATTGAGTAGGTGCGAATTGTGAGCCTGACACATCCCAGTGACCTGAAACTTTGATAACTTGGAAGGAACAATGGATTTCTTCGATTAAACTATGGATTCATGGTAAACAGAATAATAACTCAACCGTAAATTATATAATTTCAGTACGAAGATAACTTATAATGAATGCAGAGGGGGAACGGGGGGTTCTGAGTTTTCTGTCTTTTGGTCACACAGTCAATATAGTATAATCTAATATGGAGAAATTCAGTTGATAAAATTTATTGTACTTTATTAGGTACATAGTATAAAAATTATATAGACACCCTTAAGATATCAAAAAAGGGCATGCTTATGATATCAAAAAAGGGCACCCTTAAGATATCAAAAAGGGTAGAGATTACAAAAAAGGGGGGGGGGGAGGGGCGTTCGAAACCCCCGGCCCCCTCTGGCGACGACCATGGTAATGATTTTAACTAATATGATTTTCAAATCATCAACAGTCAGTTTTTAAAAAATAATTTAGTTTTAATGTATAATGTAATTAACGGAAGTTTCAAATATTTCTGGTATAAGGTCCATTGTAACTTAAGGTTCTATTGACTCTATTGTTAACAATAAAGTCAAATAAATGTAAAATCTAGTAAAATTTTTTACAATTCTATAAGTTTTTCCACTCGTAATATTTTATACAATTTATTATATATCTTTGTCTTTAGTGTTAATATTAGATAGCCATTTGCCCCTTTAGACTGGACCAATACATTGGTTTCTCTGGTAATTATATTCTACTTAAATTTCCTTCAGTAAACCAGAGTCAAACAATTTATAGATATTATAATTTCAGGAACGTTTTATTATATTAATTAGGGGCAATATTTCTTTGGTGCACAATTTCTCTAGTTCACAAAAAATTATAAATCAAAAACAGAGCATGATTTTTTTGTATGCCTGTTTAATATGAATGAGATCTTGTCCATGACAAAAACCTATTTTTGTATATATATATATAGGAAATGAAATGGTCAAAATATTATCTGGGATAATGCCAAGAAAAAAATCATGGAACAGTCAAACAGAGTATGGACAGTACCTTTTTTACAATTAGCTTTACACCCATCTGCATTCTATCCAAACAAAGATAGATTAATCAAGCATATGTAACAGCTAAATTATGAATATTGCAGATTAATTAATATAAATAATGTTATAAAAGACTGGAGTAAAAAGATTTTTAAATCAGCAAAAATCACATATAAAGACTGGGCACTTACCCATAAATTTTTTCATTCACACATAAAGAGTGCTAAACAATAAATGAAAAAATTACAACAATTTATACTGTGGCATAATAAACCATTGATCAAGTGCAGCTGGGGCTTTCCTTGATTGAAAATATAATAAGAACAAGTCAAATATTAGTTTACCAAATATTCAGATATTTTACTTTTAAAATAAATGAATGCCTATCCAACCTAATTTTCATTTTTTTTTAAACAAATACATATATAACCAACTATGTAATTTATATTCTCATATACTCCAAATAATGATGAACATGTAAATAAACAATATATGTAGCTAAATTATGAATAAAATTTGTAGAACAGTCCCTATACCTGCAATGTTTTTCACATTGTTTAATCGGAACAGATCATTTACACTTTATAGTATCCGAGGACCATCATTTGGGGATTATAAATAAATCTGAGAATATAATCTAAACCTACCTAAACCATGCCAATTATTGACATGTATAGTGTGAGACTATTATATATAAACAGCCATTTAATTGCATCACCTATTCAAATAACTGAAACTCCATGACACCATTGTGTGTATAACAATGCAAATCACAGTCCACGTTTTATATTCTATATTGTGGATAGACACCATTGCATGGGAGTGTCATTTTATAATTAATGAGACCACTAAATGCTTGCCTCATAATAGATTTATTAAGTTTAAATATAAATGTCTATAGTTATATCTATCTAATCCCTTATAAGCAATATAAGCATATTATTTTAATCTTATAATCTTATTTTAACAAGCATGTTGTCCATTTTAATTTTGTGGTATCAATTCATCTATTATAGTGAACATGGGTTATAAGACAAGCATTGCATTGTTTCCATGATCTAACAAACATAATTCACTATTATATAAGTCTTGAAATGTATTAAATTTTATCATAAATACAACTATCATGGAGAAGAGAAGACAAACTGACCTAACACAGCAAGAAAGGAGAAAGGAGACACATATAAAAAGATTGCAAAACAATTAGGAATTGGTAAATCTACCATTACAAATTGGTTTAACTTTAAAAAAAATATAATTGAGAATTACTAAGTTAAAAGATGTTCTATTATATAATATTACTGTTTTTTTTGTTATTAATTAACAATCATAAAATTGAATTTTGTTAACAATCGTAAGTAAGTTCAACATATTTTACTAAAAATCGATTTTCATCTAATTGCAACTTTGCCTAATTAGAACAAAAATGCTTACATTTTACCTGTCCTGATTGGCTGGAGTAGACTGTATATTGGTTATACTCAAGGACAGTCACTCATTTGAACAGTTGATAATTAAAATCTGTATAATAAATTAAATAATTTGTTGACTTCTTAATCAATAACCAACTATAAAAGATGTTTATAGCTATTGGAAAATTGATATCAAATTAACAATGTTTATTTAGATTGGCAAACTTAATTAAATTATGTTCATAATACAGATGATTAATTTTGAGTCTTTATAGCTTTGCTTTATTAATAGCTATGAACATGAAATTTGCCTTACTAAATAATTATGGCACCTCTATATGATGCAATAATAATTATTTCAAAAATATATAATGCTTTTGAATGTGACTGACACAACTGACTAGTTTGGTGAAGTCCTATAATAACTATTGAGTAGGTTGAATGCATACATAATCCTATTTAATAGATGTCAATCATACAAACAATATATAAATAATATAATGTGCATATTCACCAAAAAGTGTGATATTTTTATTAGCAAAAATGGGAAAGGTGAGTTTGCTCATACCACAAAAGAAATGATATATCATAAATTGTGTTGCTATTATGAAACTATTATCTGATTTGAGCTAACTATATTTTAAACAAATTATAATGGAGAATTATTAAGTTAACAGTTGTTCTATTATATAATATTACTGTTTGTTTTGTTATTCATTTTTTATTATAAGTTACTAATGTATTGTGATACTTATTACCCTTTGCCATATTAGTTATACTAATTATTTCATATTGGTATTACTATAATTTTATAAATATGTAGATAGCTGAAATCAGAAAATATTTTCATAAAAGTTAGCACAATTTATGGTAGCTATATCATTTCTTTTGTGGTATGAGCTAACACAATTTTGCCATTTTGGCTAATAATATTATGTATTTAATTCTTTCTAAAATGATATATAAGAAATGAAGTAATTTAGTTTTATATTATGCATCATTAGGTTTAATCATAACACCCACAGTGTAAGGATTATTTATTTTCAGAGCAAAGGTGTCTACTGGAGGTTGTGTAATTAAGTCAGTTATATATAACTCTGCTGTATAATAATTTTGTAAAAACTATAGTCAAAATTATACTTTATTCAGAATGAGTGGAAATGTTCAATTACATATTATTTTACATAAAAAGTATAATTTACACTTTATTGTTGTGTACTTCAAGCATAAATTAAATAGAAAGCAGGCAATGTATGGAAATGAGGATATATAAAGAAATTATCATTACAATATTATATTACAGGAATAATAATAGTCTCATTAAATATATAAATTTATATTATATTATAACATATTTATAAATTAATATTATATATAATTTTCCACTAATGTGTAAAATGGTTAATATATATAATCTGTACAATCTGTATTATTGACATATTTCTACAAATACTATTTACAACTTATTTGATTTTATTTTCTTGTGTATTTATTTGTATTATGAATATATTTTGTTTTTAAATGAAAACAATGTCAATTTGATATTATGTTCACATATATACTTTTTATCCTAATTTCAGAAAAACATAGTGAAATAATGTTATACAATATTTTCTAACAAAAATTCATTCTGATTTTTGACTCTATTGAAAAATGACTTTTTGTTAAAATTTTGGAAATGGTGTTGTTAGCTTTGAACTTAGTAACTCCACTTATCAGTTGCTAACATTTAAATAAATATTCATTTTTTATTAGATACTAAAAATATATACATTTGTTTATATGAAGTGTAAGAAAATGACATTTGTAATCAATTTGTTATATTAAGTGCATAAATTAGAGTTCACTTGATACTAAACATAGAATGACATGTAATGTTTGCTTGATGAGTGTATAAACAATAGAATAAATTTTCTTCCTTGTCAATAGCTCAATTAATATGTTTCAACCTCTACAACAAAAGCTATTATTTTAAGAAAACCCATTTGAAAATGCAATTACGATCCTAACAGATTTCGTAAAAATAAAATTATAAATCTGTAATATATGATATTACATCCAAGTTAAAAGGATATTATTTTTGGTTTTGGAATGGGATCATATAAACAACATATTATTATTTTTATGTAGATATATTTTAATCCTACTTAAAGTTTGGACATGAAATTTTTATTTTAACACATAAAATATTCTGTAATTATGGTTTAGGTATAGTTCATTTAGTAGATTTTGGCAAATACTGATAACAAATTTTACCCCTATTAATGTTGCCCACATATGAAGGAACCTTACAACACCAGTAAATATTTTTAAATAATCTTTTTCAATCAATACCTAAGGAAATATTTAAACAGAATACTCAAAACAGAATATTTGATTAATCTCTAGTGTTGATGAATGTGCCCATATTATAGAATTTCTTTATCCATTTGAACTTGTATATGTGGGTCGGTCCATTCATATAGTGTAGACCATATTTTTAAAACAAGATATTTAAGTATTAAAGAAATTATCAATAGTTGCGTACAAGTGGGGGCATCCAATCGTCATATACCAGTTTCCTAAATTAAATTTAGGTTTGAATAATGATAAAAGATCATAGATAAATTTATATTATACACAGAATAAACATATTTTGAGAAATTTAATTATAAAATAATCTAGATACAGATCTAAACATAAAAATGATCACTAAAGTTTACCCTACCTAATATTGTGATACTATTGTACGTACTGGGAGATAGGCTTCACTTTTTTAAAGATCCTTGCGAAGTTTTCAATAACTGTTTTCGGAAAGTTCAATATTATTAAATAATGAAGCATACGTCACTTTATTTCAGTTCCAATGTCTGAAGGAATTCGAGCCTTTATTGTTGGCTACACGGGGGAGAGTGGTCGTGAACTCGTCAAGGCATGTTCGAATGATGCGCGCTTCTCTAAACTGATTTTGATTGGTCGGCGGGATGTGCCTCTTCCGGAGGGCACTGACGCCAGTCGTTGTGAGCAAGTTCTGGTCGACTTTGACAAATTAGAAGAACATAGTGAGGCCTTTGCCAACACCACAGTTGGCTATTGCTGTATGGGCACAACTAGAGGCAAATCTGGAACTGAAGGATTCATCAAAGTAGACAAAGTTTACTGCTTGAAGGTGGCTGAAGTAGCCCATAACGCCGGATGTAGGGAGTTTCATTATCTCTCCTCGCAGGGAGCCAACAAGACGAGTAGAATTCTCTATCCTAGGATAAAAGGGGAAGTGGAGGCTGAACTAGCCCAGTCCAATTGGTTTAGCAAGTTGGTCATGTACCGGCCCGGAGTTCTCATGTGTGATCGGCAAGAAAGTCGCCCTGCTGAGTACCTATTTCGTTGTCTAATGAAACCGATGGCTTATTTGGCGCCAACTCTGATGACCACGTATACAAAGGATCTAGCCAAGGCTATGGTTGAAGCCACCTTCCGGATCAAGGAAAGTCCCGCACAGCCGTTGAACATTGCCGCTATTTTGGAATTAACTAAAGAACTGGTTCAGGAAGGAAAATAGACTTTGACATGTTGAACATGGACGAAATGGGGTGAACTTTGGATTGTACGTGATTATATCTTTGTTTGCGAACTGTGTTATATTGTTTTTAATTAACATGTGTCTTATTAATATTTCCATTATTTCTTAGATAATCAGTTATACCTATCGTCGTTGTTGTCATTATCCTGTATTACTAATTGTGATTATTATTAACTATAATAACTCATTTACCAATTGTTTTGATTGTTCAGTATTACAAGATATAGACTCAATATAATCATTTACACCTTACTTATTAAATGCATATGACGTACGTATTCATTTTTTAAATTAACTTACTTATTTATATACAACATATTTGCTTAATTATGACCGATTAATTAGACATTAATTATTCACAGTCAAATATTCTCATTGTCGGTCTTTGTGTGGTCTGAGAAACATCTTTGTCAGTTTTGGGTAGTGTACAAACAGGATACCCATCATGTTAATAAATGGGCATATTTATGTTATCATGGATTTTAAAAGTGAATGTTATAACAAATAGTTTGAGTATTTCAGGTTTATTTCAGGATGTAGCACAACTCGCAGTTTGGAAGAGATTTACCCGATATTGAGCGTTTTGTTAGGTCCTTCGAGATTCCTGTAAAAATGTAATAATTTATACTCCTCACCGTCCCCTTTCCAGTTTTGTTTTTACAAACATTTGAGAATAAAAGATTTAGCGATACGTTAATCTTACTAAAAAAATAATAAACTATTTATAAATGATTATTTTTCTTTTTGTACCTATATTTCCACAATTTCGGGCCAATTATAGAATGGATTTAATATGTAATAAATGTATACATGGAGGTACGTGTAATATATTGTTTCACGTAATGATTTTCTAGAAACTGGTAATTTTTTCCAGCAAATTTAATGTAATTTTGACATTTAGAGTGAATTAAATATTGCACAATATGGCTCTTAACTTTTCCAATTGCATAAAATATAATGGTAAAAATACACTCGTTCCTAACTAAAATAGGTGTTTCATAAAATTCGATATTTTACTCTCGCATAATAGTGGCACCCAAAAGTTTCAAATTAGTATTATAAATGTCCATTAAATTTTACCTAAGATTTCTAAATAGGCAGTATTCCATAGCTGAGATTTGATTATTGATATTATGCAATCTTTATTGAAATGACGTAATTTTATATTCTATTATTTATTTATATAGCAACTCTGTTAGATGTTATAACCCTGACATTTGATCTACACCCGACTTTTTGGTTGAATAAAGGGCAAGTATAGTCTGCATGCGTGTCAAAATGTGTAATTTTGGAGATAATAGAAAAATTTGTCAACATCAAATGTTGATTTGATTTTGACACATAATTATTTTTTGTGTGTAAAACTATGTTCTTTAGAAAAAATTGAATACAAAAATGCTTTGTAAAATATAAATTATGTAACAAAATCATAAATATATCACAATATTTTATGCAGTATGTATGCCTGCTTGTCTTTTTAAATTATTCACTTTTACTCGAACATAGTATTTACATTCTGTGAAATGCTAAATTAATTAAATACACTTTTTGCGTAAGGCTGCAGGTGCTCTATAATTCTATCAATTCATTTGATAATATCATTAATGTTGATCTTTAATAAAATCTTAATTCAATGATTTTAATTAGACAATATTTTTGACAAAAACAATATTTAAGTAGTGCTGTATGAAAAAATATATGTTATTTTTGTTACAAAATGATGGACCATCCCTGGTTGGATTATTTGATTAAGATCAGAACCACTTTGATGTGAATTTGAGCATTCATGAGGACCATATATTGTGCTGACTAGGACTAACAAGACTTTTATTGTGACAGGATTCTTAGCTTTAAAATCAATATATTTTGAGCACTATTTTATAGGCTATGCTCACTGCTTAGACACAACCACTCATATTGATTTCTGTATGACTATAATGTTGTAAATCCTTAAATTATCGTAATTGTGTCGGAAATTCTGAAAGTAGATATTATGGATGAAAAATTGAATGTGTCAAGTTATGAGAAGTGGCGGACCATCTCTGAAAAGGTTTACAGGTGCGATTCATACCCTAGCTATATATCTAGTGATTTGAATACTCTTGAAAAAAAACAATATCGCAAAGCCGAAAATTTATGAGAATTTTTAAAATTAAATAAAATTCTTTAAAACCAATTTAGTATGTCTCCTTAGATTCTTTTATGATATTTAATGCGATGACAAAATTAATATATTTTTAATCAGTTGTGAAATATCTAAATGTTTAGGAATTTCAATTATCAAGAATGTATTTTAAATGACATAATTCTATATAAACTTCTGAAGGTAAACTGTTTGACACTGTTCAAACCTAATTGTAATAATAAATATTTTCGAAATTAGGTCCTCACAATATGATTAATTTAATTTCACAAAAATATCATTAAATATAGAGAATGAAATAATTTAATATCTTTAATGTATTTTTAATAAACTGCAAAATATAATTATACAATTTTAGATTACACTTCTAAACAGGAATAAATAAATTAGAGATGGCTATGGTTAAGTCTTCAATCAAACATATACAAATAATGTAGAACAGGTATCGTTTGATGTCACAGCTAAACAGAATACAAACATTATGCATGTAGCAAAATAATACGCATAGATATAAAATTATTAACCTAGATAAACATGTCCTAGTTTTCTAATCAATAATGTAACATTTGAAGCTACAGTAAATACGTCTTGTATGCATGTAAACAGTCAAAGGTATAAATAAATGGCGTCGTATACAAAATGAATGGATTCAAGTGTTCGTGTGTGAGACAAAATGACAAAAATTGAATTAATCCTTTCGCGTAGTGCGTCTCCTGGTTGTTGGCCTGCAAAATAATAAACAAACAATTTCAATTATAATATTCATTATATATAAAGTTGTCAATATCAACAGCTAAGAAAGTCAATCAGGTAAACAAGGGGAACATCAGAAATGCTAGCTATCGAGAATATTAACCACTAATTGAAGTCCCTTACTCCTCTGATTCGTTGGTATAATTTGTCGATTCTTCTTTGCCGCGAACTCCATTGGTCTAGAGGAGCAAATCATAACAATATTTTAAAATAGCTTTACAAAGCGCAGTTTAACAACATTTCTAGTACAATGAGTACCTTGTTTTGAACGCTGCCAGCAGGTTCAACTTCTTCTTTCTTTTCCTCTTCAAAATCTCTAGTCATGAAGCTACGCCGCTTCCCATAGCCCTCATAACCAGTCGAGGGTTTGAACAGCCAATAGAAGAAAAGGCCAATAGGCCCCACTATTGACGCGACAATGACAAGCCACAGCCAGGGGCGATCGTTGGTCGCGTATCTGATTGCGTCGACTACGCTTTGCTAATCGATAAAATGTAAATTTAACATGACAATATCTGACAGTAATGTATCAAGTCAAATGAGTGATAAACTCACTGAGGACGGATCAGCTCGGACCTCCTCATCTTTCTTTAAGGCCCAAGTTTGTGAGGCAAATAAATCAGCATCATCCTTGTTATCAATCACCAAAAAGTTGTCGAATGCAATTTCCTTCGTCATTGTCCACAGCTCCATACCAATTGCTGCCTGAAAACCATATTATATTTGTCATACATGTTATACTACTTATAAACATAAAAGTAATATAGCACAAGTATTATTTAAAATTAAGTCAAAAAACAATAATTAAAGATGAAAATTCAAGATATTAGAAATAAAAAATCTTACAATATAATTTTGTATTTTAAATCGAGCCAAATTAAAAAAATATTGCTTGAATTTTAGATTTTCAAACTAAATATGTTCAATGATTTCTATCGGTATTTCACAAATAAATTTGAAACATTTAGTATGCTCACAATTGGAGCCATCTTGAATGGATTGCTCTCAGCATAGAAGTAAGGATTGGGTATTTTTTTGGGCTTCCAAATACCCTGATATGCAGGATTGGGCTTGGTTGCAGGTATCCATTTTCCTCTATAAAGTGGATTCTTCACCTGAGGACGTCCTGTCCATGGCCCACAACCTGCTACGGTCTTACATGCAGGATTATCGATTATGTCTGCTTTCCACACACCCTGTTTTTTGTCGTCCCTAGATGGAAACAATGGTCCCATAAATATAACATGTGCAATAATATTAATATAATATACTTGTATTAAAATTCTATTTTATTGTACTTTTGGCGGTTAATTTTACACACATTGTTGTTATTTTATTTTAATTTTTATTACATGCCTATCTGACACTCTCCTCCATATTATTACGCATAAATATTGTAACATTCGCAGTGAATATTTTATTGTATAAAAAAGAATTTACCACGTAGAGTAGAAATGAAATAAATCCTTAATTAGAGTGTACAAGTTTGGGATAAGTCAACGTCTTAAAGAATGTAGTAATAGAGGCTGATAATATTTCACAATTACTATAAATATTGCTCAACTTGGGGATAAAAAGAATGCTGAGTCATGAGGGAGCGGAAGAGGGGGGTTTATGTCATATCCGAGTTTCATCTGGTAGAAATAGAAGACTAGTTGTACAACCGTCAACACTCAGGATATGTTTGTTATTGGGGATTAGAATGACAAGTAATATCGATTAGTGAGAAGTATAAAAAGATGAAAAATGTTGTGTTCTTCTGTAAAGCAATTGTCCATAGTTCTCAGGAGAAAAATAACAATCATATTCCGAAAATTCAAAGGCTTTACTATCTAGAATATGAATAAAATTTTTGAAAGAAGTTAACATCATTTTTACACTAAACAAAATATACTTTTCAAGACTTCTATATACAGCGAAACGGGTGTTTAACAACTTTATTTTTGTAGAAAGTATTTAAAATAAGGGATACGATTTTCATATGCACACGAATGAGAATATATATTGTCTCTTTGTATTAAACTAATGTTTGTCAGTGTTGGAAAAGGTCAGATAACTACCGCTTACAACTACTAACTCTTATATCTACAATAACGATTTATTCAGTCACATAAACCTACACAGAGACAGAAAGATAACTATGGCCAATGCAAAACCTAGATGTGAAAAGCTGCAGCAATTCTAAAGTAGCGATAGTTGTATTTGATTTCATTAGATTACAAATTCGAGAATGTTGTAATTTTAATATTTTGAAAATCTCTGTTTTGAATTTGGGTGTAAGCGTCAAAGAGGATTATAGCAACGTAGAATTATTTCTTATCTGCAAGTAAAAATGCTAAACTAATGTTCAAAGCATAACATATTCGAAGTAAGGATAATCCAAATACAACAGATCAATATTAAGCAAAGTGATTTCGCTTTTATATAGAATATAAATTCACTGAACGGTTCAGAAGCTGGCAACATAATCAAGAAGCTTTCACCATTTTCACTCATAATTGTATGATTTTTAATTGTTGATATTGCGGATGTCAATTACCTATGAATCATAAGATAAATTTTATTATTTTACGGTAATGGTGTAGGTGTGTTTTTGGTTGAAATGTAAATAATCAAGTTTGCTTAATTCAAATTATTGCAGACACTGATGCAGTCACAAATGATTTCCAAACTAAAAATACAAAAATTGTTTTTAATCTCTCTTTAAATGATACAAAATAAATCAATATTATTGATCAACTATTATAAAAATACGTTGAGCATAAATAATTTAAATATTTAAAAAATATTTTAGATTATATTCTTTCTGTAGAATAAATTTTTTGCTGAACAAAAGTGATAAATTAACATAATATTGCATACGATTAATATTGGTGTGTGTAGGCACTTCAACATCGTCTCACCAATTTTTAGGTCGAATTGAGGTTGGATTTGGAATGGTGGGTGGTTCATTAGGCAGCCATGTCGCGGGCATCTTTGCATTTGCGTCTGGAATAAACAAAGGTTGATTTTCATCCCAATCCGCCGGTTTTACGGAGGCAGGATCCGCGATACGAAGCCGATCATCCCAGTCAGCTGGTTTTACAGCTTTGGGATCATCAATCTCAGTTTGTGGATGTATAATCGGGCTGAAAATAGAATGACATGCGTAGGGGGAGTAGAGAACAAATGGTGTCGTTTACAAAGTTGATAAAGAAAACGAAGCAAAAAATATAAGAAAATTACTCAGAATGAAATCATAAAACAAGAACTAAACCAAAATATATTCCTGCTTCAGATGTCACTTCAACGTTTATTTATTTTATCTTATCTTGTTTTCCTAGTGAAGCAGAATCAAAATGTATAGTATACATTGAATGGGGCATGCCAGAGAACACCTATCTAACAGTGGTTGGCACTGCACACAGTTAAAGCAGAGGGTAGGCACACTGGTGACACGATAATAGTTGTCTCTCTACACTTGACTCGGTGCAGGTAGGTAGTGTATGCCTCATAGAAGCATCACTCAGCAACTTCCGATCACTGGTGTTCACGGTCAACCTTCACTTAACAAACAAAGACGCATGGAAACTATAATCGAGAAAGTGAAACTTAATTCACTATACAGGTCACTCTGATAGTTACAATTACCACATTTGAAGCATGAGAGACCTTGAGAAAAGGAATGTTGCACAATGGTTTTAAAGTATTAAAATATACTTACTAAATATTTGTTAGCATGCTTCCAGAATTCACCAAAACTTGGTCCATATAAATCGCAAACGAATTGTCAGAATTCACAACTGGAACAAAAAAACAAAACAATAATCTTTATATTTAATTGTTTCTGTGAATCAGAATGTTTCTGTACATACCAAGAGTAAAGAGGTGAGTTTTTCCATCCTTGAAGTAACGTTCCATTTCATTCTTGGCTGTTACTTTCGTCATTCTTTCTTCAAATTCTCCCGTCAAATGATTCTTCGTACGAAATATGAAGTGAATCTGAAATAATGATAAACAATATTGAATAGTTAAATCAGTAGATATAAAAACGTTCATTTTATTTGTACTTCGCTCTGAAAAATCGATGAGGAGAAATTTGACGAGGTACAGATCAACCAGATTAATACAGTTTCAACAAATAAAAATTATTTACTGTAACATTTGGTCCAAAAATGTGTGTTTGTTTAATACTGCAATTATCTAAATTGGAGTTCAGTGGATAAATCACCACCCTTTAGTTATTCATAAAGTTTGTATAATTACAAATACATCGGTTGCGTTGAAGCAAGACAAGTTCACATAAAAGTAATACACAAGAGACGAGACCTAAACAATAAGTAATTATTATATACAACTATATCCGTATTTACAACATATTATTTATTATGATGAGGTTATTCTGCAAACATACGAAAATGATTTAAATGAATTTATATAAAAAATATTGTAACAAATGGATACCTTATGATCTTTTCCGCATTTATCAGGACCAAACATGATTGTGAATGGAGTCTTGTCATCAAATTCTTTCTAGAAAAATAAACGATGCGGACAATTGTAACATTCAACAACAAATTACCGAACTACAAACAGTTTTACCAGGTTCATATTGGGATCATGAGACAAGAGTTTGACATATGCACCGCCACACCCCAGGGGCTCCTGAAACTTCACTTCATACTGAACCACAAACTGTTTTTTCTGTTCAAAGCGAAAGGGTCGACGGAATTTGGCAGAAATGGCGTAGTGTTTAGCTGCATCCTTTAACACAAGAGCATAATCGTTTTCCACAGGACAACCATTGGGAACTTCTACTGACCATCGACCTGTGTAGTAAGGAGCGCCGTTTTTCCTGGCTTCTGACAGAACCATACTAGAGAACCAGAGTTGGGTAGTACCATATTATTTTGCTCAAAGGATTTTAATAGAGAGTTTTACTCACTCGTTTATGCTGTTGGCCGAATTAAACGAAAGGGTTAAGTATGCTCTGTCTGGAACTCTTGGTGCAGCAAGTGCATTCTGAAACAGTCCAATTTTATAATAAGTTACACAAAAGTACTCTTCAAATTTAATAGCAAAAATTTAATTGAATCATCATGTAATACTGCACTCATTGCAACAAAATTAAAATGAATATTTTTGATCATTGAAAATATACAAAAAATAAGAACTACCTTTATTGATAAAAATAGCAGCATGAGACTTGTTAAGACTGCAAATGTCGAGGGCCATACTGTATTCATAGTATCTGAAAGGAAAAATAAAAATGTAAGAAAACTATTCAGTTACTCAGAAGCAGCACTCAGGAACTCATAATACTTGCTTGATCTGCTTATGACAATAACCGTTTTTTTGGAGATAATAAAATTTTTTTATGTAAAGTAAAATATATAGTATGAATAAAACTTTATACAGGGTGGCTGATATGTAATCAATGAACATTTTATTTCAATTTGTGGTTATGTAAATTGATAAACTTGCTAATTCCAGTTCAACACTGCAGCACATAATGAAAAAAATTGTCTAAGGTGTGGTGCCCAAGATTATTACAGCAGCTCAATGAAGATGATCCTGATCCACCTTTTCAGTTTTGCAATGAATTTTAGGGGTTATTTAATGATCATCTAATCATTCTATGAACATGTGTGGTAAACTTTTAACTAAATGGGCAGATAAATCATCATAAACATGTTTTCTATTGTAAGGACAATACCATGAGGTTTTTACTAAATCATGAAATAGTAACAGGTGTTACAGTTTGGGCAGCCATAATCAGACCCTATTTCTTCTATAAAACAGTATTTTCTATAAATTACCAGCACATGCTGACACTTTTATTATTTTATTTGTTGTCTTATTTCTCTATATACAAGGAGGGATTTAGGGGGTGGTTTGGAGGTTCAAACCACCCCCATTTTGTAAAGAAAAATTGTGCCCTTTTTGAAAATAAACTTACACTAGATATAAAGAAAATTTACACTAGATGGGAGAAAAATGCACTTTCTTTGAAGGTAATCATTACAGTTTTTTTTCACTGAGAAAGATGGAAGGCAAGAAAATTAATTGATAGTCTGTATACTTAAAAAAACAGTACTTAAGTAAATGCTGCATGTTATTTACAGACCTACATAAAAGTTATATTCTGATTACATATTTGAAAATATATTATATAGCAATATAACAATTTTTATCATAAACAATGAAAATTTATGACATTTATGTGAGAAATACACACCCTTAAAAAATTTGCCACTATAGAGCATTGATAGGTTGCTCACTCCACTCACAACCATGGTGCCCCTTTGAAAAAATTGAACCACCCCCCTTTTCAAATTCCAAGATCTGCCCCAGTATATACCTATTAATTGAAATATTATAAAACTAGGAGAGTATGTAATGTTAACATTTCCAATATTATAAAATTGTCATATACTGGTATATGTATAAAGCACACAATCAACATAAATGTTTTAAATGCTACTTTATAAAACAATTTGATAAAAATATTAGCAAATTTCATTTATTGCACATCAGTGGCTTCTATATCCTTAGTATAGACATTTTTTTAGAATGAAGATGCATCCCATACTAAATTATATAACACTAATATATTATGACTTGTTGTGTATAATAGCCAACTTCATGATTTTTTTTACAACTGTTATGAATGAGATCTCATCCATGAAAATCCTATTTATTATATATAAATAGATTGGAAATGGCCCAAATCTTATCTGTAACAAATGCCATGGAAAAATTCATGCTATATTCAGAGCTAAAATAAAACTGGGATATACAGTACTGTATACAATTCCCTAAAAGAATGGGAAAAGCTAAAACATCTGGCCTGGCATACAAAGGAAAAAAGATATGGAATGCAATTATGCAACCAATTTATCAAATTTTCCATATATTATTGTCATAAGCATTCAAACCATATGAACAAATTTATATTATTATAAATTACTTTGAATACTAATACAAAAAAATTAATTCATACTCTGCATAAAACTATCCACACAATACTAGAATATATACAATACAATAATATATACAATACAATAATATTAATAAATGCATAATATGATTTACAGACAACTCAGCCCAGGACAACTTGGCTCAAAGGGATAACTCAGCCTATAAAGCCAAGGGACAACTATAACTATAATGTTGACAGTTAATCAGATCAAATAATATAGTTAATGTAACAATGCACAGATAGTGAATGCAAACAGTAAATGGAATACAAATAATCAGATCAAAATAGATTAATACATAATTAATCTAAACTGAAAACAATCTAACCAATCTATTAATATTTTTCTTTTAAATAGCAGTAAATTTTATCTCACAAAGTGTTTTAATTTTTGGGATAATTTAATAATTTTTTATATTAATAATAATTAATAATAATAATGTTATATAGTAGTCCTGGGCCGAGTTTGTACTGGGCCGAGTTGTCCCATTACACATAATACTACAATTACTCAATGAAAATAAAGTTATTTGTAAACAGAATAGAAAAATAAATATAGTTTTATCAAAAATCTATATAAAAATATTAAGTAGTTCTCTTTTAAATTTTAAAAATGATTTTTAATTATTTTTTAATCTTGTTTGTTATAAATATTAATTTTATAAATCTGGTGTGATATAAAAATTTGATCCTAATAATAAATAAGGGAATGAATAGATTTATTGATTAAATTTATTAAACTATCAAGAAAAAATATTATCCATGCATATTTAAATTAATATAAAATTTTTATAAAACCAATATTTAAAAAAATATTTCAAATATAAAGTCGTAATTGTCTATGTTTTATATATATCTCTTTAAATAATATCCCTCAACTAAAATAAGTTATATTATAATTTGATTTAAGTTTACATTTTATTTACACAATATTAAAAGCAAACTATATATTTTTTAATACTTCTAATATAGCGACTGACATGATCACTTATTGTATTATAGAACAATATATTAGTAAGCAAAAAATTATTACAATCAATCAGGAGGTCTCTTCTAGGAATTTTGATAGGGTTGACTGAAAATTGTCTTAATTTTATCAAATCAGCTCTCCTTCTGACAACAATTTGAAGAGGATTTTCAAAAATTTTTGATGAATATAATTAAAGATTCCACCAAGGATCCCTTGTAAATGTAAGTTGGGTAAAATATAATAAAGCCATACGATATTTATTTTAATCCATATATTAAAAATTTAACAAGTATAAGAAAAAATATTATATATAAAAAGACATCTTAAATCATAATTACACCTACTAAACCAATTTTAATAAAGCTTGAAATTGAAAATATATATAAATTCTCTATATAAGGTCATAAGCGAATTCGGCAGAGAATTTTACATAAGTATTTATTGATCAATTTATACGAAAGTCTTGTAAATTAAATTATGAATTATATTCTTTAGGTGGTTGAAAACGATGAAAAAACTATTATAGTGAAAACGATTTATAATTAATATACACAATATATTATATGTATATTTTTTAAAACTATTATAGTGAAAACGATTTATAATTAATATACACAATATATTATATGTATATTTTTTATCGTGGACAATGTTTAAATATTTATTATAAATACGTTTCCTGACGATTTCAATTTGATAAGTTTTTATACTTTCAACCAAAAACAACTTTATTTTCGCGTTAAACTTCCCGTTATTTGAAGTATTCCTTAGATAATTAACAAGTAAATATTTAATAAATACCAAGTAAATATGTATAAAAAATAACGATAGATCGATATCCTTAAAAAAATGTAAGTATAATTAATTGGTTGGTTGAATATGTAATAATATGCTAAAAGGATAAAATAGAAAAGACATTTTTCAACTTAGATTTTTACGGACTCAAATTTCGAATAACTATCTTAATTATTGCGTAACAGCTGGAGTCTATTCATAGGTACTAAATATAATGGCTTGTAAAAATTTGTCTGTCTCATAATTTAAATGTTAATTAAAACAGATATTTAACGGAGACACAATCAATTAATCAAGTTGCGATCCAACTGAGATTTGAAATTAAAGTTATGCCCTTTAATAACACACCGGAAAACATTTTAATTAAAAAATAATTTAATAAAACAATTTATCACAAATTAAAGAAAAAAAATATAAATTGGCAACTAAAAAAGAGAGCATAACATGCAATTTAAGAAATTAATGACCGGTTTTTCTTTTCCAAATTTTAGAAATCCACATGTAGGTTAAATTGGCAAGCTCCTCACTGCTATCAATAACAAAATCGTGTCGATACCCACGCTGACCCAGATATATCTCGGCATCAGGGAATCGATTCTTCATTAGCTGATAATAAATATGTGGAGTGTATTGATCATTCTGTCCGTAATACATGATTATCTTGTTCTGGCATTCTCGAATAACATCAATGTTTGGCTCAATCACTTCCTCCAACTCCGTCTTGGCCATGTAGAAAACCTGTTTGATAACGGCTGGATTTAGAGTCTTAGAGGCGGTGGTCTCTACCGCGTTATCACTCGCATTATTACTTTCCAAAATACGCCTGGCAAACCAGGCCCGTACACAATAAGGGCAGAAAAAGAGTAGGGTTACGAGCAGCTGAATTACAAATTGCATAAAAAAGTTGAGATAAAATTGAATTCGTTTTCCACCAGATGTCTCCGCCATTCTGTCAACGGTTGGGAAGAGGAGAATAGCCTTATCAACCTTGTCACGAATTTCTTTATTGGCCAATAGTTCGATAATGATATGACAACCAATTGAGTGACCAATAAGGATCATTCCTTTTGATGTTTTCAGTTTCTCCTCAATCTGTTTCTGATGATAACGAACCTGATCGTCCAGAGAATAGAGACGACCTGAAATAACAATGTGATTCATCTGCTCAATAATAATAATATTTCATTAAAGCAAATTAATTTTGAAACTCTTTATTTTAGTCCTTAGGTAGAAGAGGTACACTTGTGTTATATAATAATATTTCAAACAAACAGATTGACGAAAGTATCTGTAGCAAAAGCAAAAAAGCCGACTATTAATTAAAAAATATAAACGGTAAACCTAGTTATTTTTTTTGGACCGTCATAATATCAGGAGAAAAAAAATATAAACCTTCTGTAGAACTCTCCATCCAGAGAAAGTTAACGAAACTTGAATAAACAAACGCATTTTATAATATCTCTAAATAAGATGACGTATATAAATAAAGTTTAAATGCTATAAATATAAATTTTTTCGATGAAATTTTGTATGAGGCTTTTAGTACTGTTACGATGATAATCACAACTCAAAATACATACTTGTACTTTTCCCATCATGTCCTTTATGACCGGTTGTTGATATTGTGTAATATTCAACATATGTTTCTTTCATTAGTTTATGAAGACAATCAGCATAATCATTGTAATATTCCTTTATTCCCGGATTCCCTACAGAATAACAAAGATATACAATAGATTTACAATTTCATCAAACATAAGTAAAGTAATATTGTGTTATGAACCATTTATTCAAGTAAATTATTTTTAGTCAAGTGATATTGAAAACATATATTCATTATTTAATTAAATCTGAATATTAAAAGTGATGAATTGTTAATTAGCAGATAAAAATTTCAGAAAAACGAAATTAACTTTCTTTATATGTAACTTTAAAGGCAAGTGAACAGAAATAGGCTTGATGGTCATAATTCGAATGTGTAAGTAAGGACTACAACATTTAAGGAAACAAAGATAGACTGAATGATTAAAGTATTTTACTCAAAAAGTGGTCCAATACAAAAACTTGATCATATTACACTTCAAAATACACAATTCAACAATGAATTTTTTATCAATTTTGCATTACAAAAAGTAAGCCGGTATTCAAGGTTTTGCATAAACAAATTTAATGGAATATATTCACTTTCCAGCATATTATCAATACCAACCAAACCTTTCCTGTTGACTCAAAGAAGATATATTTTGACTTAGGAAGACAGAATACGATTTTAAACAAATAGAAATACTTTACAAAGTTTAGTTGTGTCTTTTAAGCATACAGTAAAAAACCGTTCCCATAAAATAAGGGAACACGACTATCACAAACATGTTAACAACATAATTACAAATACTGAAAGAAGTCAATTATCACCCTACCTGGAATGATACATATATTTTTTGACCATTCATCAAGTACGGACATACTTGCACAAGAAAAAAGTGTATGCTCAGTCATATCTGAAAATATATATTTAACAAATTAGTTTCATATGAGCAAAGGTTCGTACATAAATGTGATTGAGAAGGACACAACTTTTGCTATGTGAATTTCTGTTTACTATTTATTCATGACCCACATAATAGGGTATGAATATTGAATAATGCAATAGTAAAATAATGCAATAATGAAATATGCAAAATAAGGTAAACATCTTCTTTTCATAATGGGTGCATTAAATAATGATGACTGTCTTTTGTTTTTTCGATTTTAAATATGCACATGGTAATAATTATCAAATACAGTAGAATTCACCTATATTGTATTCTCAAATTTCACAAAAAATCCAATTTAGATGAATATACTAAATATATGAAATGTATATTTTTAATTACAAACACCATTAAAGTTGTATTAGGGCAATTATGATAATCAATAAGATAATTAATATATGAAAACAATTGGTAGATACAGTAGGATTCGCCTATATCAAAGTCTGAAGGTCCAGAAAGAAAAGCTCAATATAGACAAATATTTGATATAGGCAAACTACACTTTTTTAATGAGAAAAATCAATTGTTCATGCAGAAATATGTAATAAAAACACACATATAAGGATTTAACTATATTATACAATAAGATACTAATTAAAGCAGTCAGTAAGTATTTAATGTTAGATAAGCTACTTGCATTTAAAATAGATTTTTCATTCTGCCTGGACAAAACCAAGTCAGGCTGTAACTACTGGGAACATAACATAACAACAACATATAAATAGAAGAATTTAATGAGTGGGTAGAAAGATATCTAGGTACATTGTGACTCATATACTTCAGTATCAATTATTCACTTGTCTATGATTGATCAATACAAAATTAGTTTTTATCATTTATAACCCAAACTTTGATGTAGATGAACAAACAGCTGGTTAGACAAAAACACCTCAATGTAGATGAAACTCAAATAAAATATAAAATATAGGGAAAAAATTTGGGACATTTGAAAAACTTTGATATAGTCAAATTCTACTGTAATATGTAATCCAGTAGAACTCATCTATGTTGAATTCCTATATATTGTATATATCTAATTTTTTCAATGCATCAGCAAAATTCTTATTTATTATATATAAATCACATTTGCATAGATCACATTTCTCTACATATATTCACCTATATTGTATTTGGTTTTTGTGCTATTATGTAATTTATTTGTATATGTCATATCAAACATAATTTATTTTTGGCATAAAAAGAAAATAATTTAAGACAGACAATCAGCTATTAATTTATATAAAATGTTTTACCTAAGCATTATAAATGTCAATATTTTGACTATTTTACTATTATGAAAAATGTAGTGCAATAAATAACTTGAGTTGGTAAAATTTAACTTTAAAATACAAACTGTTATACACATATAGTACATTAATTCAACAAACCAATTACTAACATCTATATATGATTATTGTGTATACATATTTCATTTTAATTTATTAACAAAAATATATCTACATTTTGTGCATATTATATGATTTAATAATTGTAATTTTTACTACTAGGTACATGTCTAGAAATTGTTTTCATAGAATATAGTTATTTTAATGTTAATTATAATTCTATAAACCAATTTTAATAAGTTTGAAAAATATACAAGTTCCTATATTATACTTTCCATATATTCATCTAGATATAAAAAATTTTATGTGTAATATGGGAATACAATATAGGCAAATTCTAGTGTAATAACATTTTTTTAAATCATATAATATACAAAATATTTTATATATATCATTACTGTACACTTGATCACAATGTAAAATCTACAAATTTCCCATGCTTCTACCCATTTCAAATACAATGGGTTTTCAAGGATCTATTTTTCTAAATTCAAGGGGTATTTTAAAATATAGTAATTAAGCATTTTTTAATATACAGGGTGGTCCAAAAGTCTGGACAAGGTAGAATATTATTTTAAATCAAATTTATAGATTGATTGCAGTATGACTTGGATTTTCCAATTCATATCTGTGGTTATAATTAGATATGTGATATAATATGTTCATTTAATAAGTTTACAATCATGATGCAGCATAAGTTTCCAAAAGAAGTCAGAATTCCATGTGTTAAATGTTTTTATCAAACTGATAATTTGAGTCAAGCTGCAAGAGAGGTTATAAATCAATTTCACAGAGACACTCTACTACAACCAAGTATAGTTAGAAAAATTATTAGAAAGTTTGAAGATACTGCCTCAGTGATGGATATAAAATTTAATGGTAGACATAGTATCATTAACCTCTTCCTGATGGGAGTAGCAATGTTTGCTACAAAATAAAAGTTACATCACCTGACAGGAGTAGCAAACATTTCTATTTTCATAAAACATATAAATTAATGGGATCGAAATTTGACTGGTCAAGAGGAATAAGCTGAGAGACACACATACTAAATTAAAAGATTTTGATTGGCTAATGAAAAGCCATAACATTATAAGTGTGAATAACCATATCACTAAATAATTTCATTCACAGATTTTCTGCTCATGTTTTCAACATTACAATTCTGCTTCCATACTCACCTACTGGTTTCAATTTAATTATATATTATTATATATTACAATTTTATACTATATATTTGTACGTACTATATTATCAATACTATTCCATATATATGATATACCTATATAATATATATTGTTATAATATAATTGTATATTGTTATTTTATACCTATAACTTTTTAAACTATATATTATCAATATAATATTCTATATATAATGTTTATTGTTCTATTTACTATTTTAGTGTTTTATTATTGTATGAGTCCCTATTTGTACTGCTATCAGCTATTATTACTTTAGAATTATATTTTGTATAATATTACTTATTATTACTACTTATCTGTATACTTATATAGATATGTTTCTCAAATTTTATTATCAATGACCACTCTATTTTTGAACTAAATGTCAAAGCATGACAACAAAATTATATATGAATGGATTTTAACAAATCAAACCTCAAGAACTTGGATTGATTTTCCTTTGTGTTATAGAGATTGGGGTCTGATGAGGCCCAGTTCAAGTTGAATGGCCACAATTTTATCTAATGGAGAGCAGATAATCCACATATTATGATTCCATAAGAGGTTATTAATTATGGTTATTAACTGTAGTAAACTGTATTAAAATGATTGTAGATGTTTCCAATTAATATTAAAAAAAAAATATATCCAGACTTTACCAGACTCTATATTATTTTATATTATCCAGACTTTCAAACCACCCTGTATTTGAAAAATAAAAAAATTGTTTACAAGCAAATATATGTAATATAACATTTTTTGAAATAGACTTTAAAATTCAAGGGTCATACTAGGGCATTTAAGGAAATTTTGGCATTTTACTAAAATTCAAAGGCTTTTAAGTGGCCATGGGACCCTGAACCCCCTAGTCATTGATAACCAAATATTTTTTGAGGTGCACAATATTCAGAAGTCAAGGGAGCAAACATTGAAATTATTTTTTGGGAGGAGGGTGGAAAGCCTCTCCTGAATCCAAAAATTTATATTTATTGTGTACCAGAAGTAAAATTGTATGGTTTGCAAATGGGATGTACCCCATTTGCAAACTCCATTTACATATTATATCAACTAATTATTTTTGTGATGTCCATATATTTACTGTATTCTATTATAGAATTTAATTGTACAGAATTTATTTTAAAACAATTTAAATTCATAGTTATTTCACCAACAACAAATTTTAATTAAAATAAGATATGACAGCGAACGATTATTTAGAACACTCAAAATTTCAAAAATGGTTAAAAACTATTTTTTAAAATATTGAACTTCTCTGATCCTAATCTAAATATTAAAATAATTTAAAAACGTAAATCTAATATAAATAATCGAAACAAAATGTGTTACGATAGAAACGAAAAAGAAAATAATTAAACAAAAAGGTTTTCACCTTGTAAAATTAAAAATGGGTATTATTATTATTATTTAAATATTCCGGTCAAAAATTAATTATTTATATATTTCATATACTTAATTATAAAACCGACGTGTTGTAAACCGTGTCAACACTATGCTTTTTTCAATGTTTTTTCTTCATAAAACTAAAGTTTCTTAGTTTTTTTTAGTGTCCACACTATGCCTCATCTCGTACGTTTTTTGTGATCTCAGAGTTGCATGAAACAAACTCCTGTTTTATCACAAAAACGCATAAGAATTCAGCTTCTCAAAAAACGCGCGGAAAAACCACGAAAAAACGCATTGTGTGGATGCGAAGATAAGTAAAGGACACACTTTGGCGTTGCTAACGTGATTAACATGAGTTCTGTTCAAAGATTCACAGTATATTGTATTTAAATTATTGAATCTAATTGTATAAGTGAGTTCTTCATGCTAAAATCTTTATTAAATCTAATCAAGTTTTACCACAAAAATTATTAATTTACGCAAGCAATAAATTGTTGTTGTTTACGCGTCATGTATAGTTATCCAAATACGTAATTTGTAGGATCGTAACAAATTGTCTTTTGCTTTAATTTATGACTAGATTTTAAAAAATATATATAGTTTAAATACCATATTTTCAAGACAATATTTGTTATAGCTAGTCTTAAATTTTTACTTCATTGAATGCATCGCATCTGAACGCCTTTCAATGCATCACATCGCAGCACCTCATGCGCAATAGTACAGATTTTAACTTTATTTCTCGGTAATCTTTATCCTCAGCGAATCTGATGACATCAGGTATGACACCTATTTAATTATGTTTATGTCTGAGCTGAGGTCATTTAGCTTGTATTTTCGTTATATACCTCCGCACTGTGTTTTATTTTTACATTGTTTTGGAGGAATTAATTGAAAAAATCATGATTTGAAGTGCTAAGTGTAGCTTTTGCATTTTCTGGTAGTCTGAAATAGTGGCCAATTGGCAACTGCACCATCTTTTCTTTTTTATGACTTAACTATTGGTTAGTCATTTGATAAACTATCATTCTTCATCACTGTATTGGTCGCAATGAACATTTTGAATTTTTCTGAGGACGATTGTGAATTATTTTTTTTATTCCTTAAAAATCTTTTAAACCAAATTATTTATATTTTCAGAAACTATAATAATATATTGTTTGTGCGGTTACACTTTTATTAAAGTACTACAGATTTTTAATAGTTTCCATAAAATTCTTTTTTAAAGAATTCCTTTACGATAAAAGTTTTGTATTAATAAATTGAAAAATAATATTCGATAAAATATTGAAAATTATAATTTTGCGGAAATATTTTTTTTACATTCAATATGTTTATTTCTGTATTACATATATATATGTATTATATATATTATATGTAATATATATTATTATATGTAATATATATGTAGGGAGGACTGTTATTTTTGCCTGGTTAGCTAAACGGTTTGCAATAGGAAAACTAACCTATCTGTAGTTTACCCAAGTCTGGATTCTGTATGAATGAAATACCTGTTTCAGTTTTTAAGGATCTTCCTTCACTTGAGGATATTTCACTGGATATTTCGGAACATGATAGTTATATAGATTTTAAAGACCAAGGTATTTCAACAATGAAATTTCTGTTTTTTAATCAGACCGAATTGAATGATAATTAGTTAATAAAGATTAATCTCCTTCAAAAGAGTCATCAGAACTGTTATATAGCTTTAAGATTGAACGAAAAGAATTTACTTTAACTTAGTACAAAAATAACGTTTTTTTTGTAGCTCTTAAGAACACGATCTTTTGCAGTACTTTATTGAGTGGACGGTAATCATCTTTCTTCCTATTCCCATCAAAGTGTAATAATGAAACCGTTTGTTCAAACTCTGAACATAGAAGGGGACTGTTATAAATACATATGCACTATTTCCCCCAGACAATTAGTTATAAAAAAACAAAAGCAGGTGATCACAAGTTCTATGAATAATATGGAGAACGAAAAAGCTGAGAATCAGAAAGATTTGTTTGAAACATTAATAGCTATTATCATCTGGGATAAAGATACATTTTCTCATAGTCACATTTATGACTTTCCTAAAAACATTGACAATGTCAGCGACAATGGCTAACGTTTCTATCAGAATGTGAAAGTTATGGAGGAGCGAAACCAAAGAAGGTGAGGGCCAATATTGTTGGAGTATTCAAATTATTAAGAGACTGCAGTCCTTAAAAGGTGCACTTCAGACAATCCTAAAAACAAAATTTCTTCCATGAAGGTATTATGGGTATCATTTACTTTATGAAGGTTATTCAAATTGATATCTATCCTCCCGGCGAAACGAAACTTTGTAAATCTTACTAAGATCTTAAAATATAGTCAAATCTTAGTAAATCTTATTCTGTACT
>JAUZNC010001652.1:21800-40415 GCA_034780395.1 Vannuccia rotundouncinata | reverse complement strand
ATTGTTTAGCATTTTAGAAACTAAAAATAGATAATAAAAAATAGATGAAAATGATGTCAGCAATATAAGCAATCTATCATAATAATGTTAGGGCCCTCTTTGATATACACAAACAATCTATTTTAATTATGATAGGGGCCGGGCCCTCTTTGATATACAAAAAAAACTATTGTAATTATTGTAATTACATATGTAATTTAAATGTATTTCAATTCAATATATTCACAATAATTAATATATTTAATAAAGCTAGAATATTAATAAACCTGTTAATGAAGTTAGATGAAAATATTAATGTAGCTCAGTTTAAAGTGTCATCATTTTATATTGTTGAACCTAATCAATTCAGTGGTTGAAATATTATAAAAATTTCATCCCACTCACCTGTTCCAAATTTTTTACAATATTACAATATTTTACAGTTATAGTTGTGGAAATTCCAAGTTTATAGGAAAAAAATATTATTTTAGTCAATGTATAAAATGTGGGTATACAAAAATATTTTTGAGACATTGATTTTTATTTGTCCCACTAGACAAGTGTTACAAAATTTCTACTTGTTTGTCAGACAACTTATGGGAAAGTACTATATCAATCACTGCTAATTTTATATATAGAGTAAAGTAACTGATCATTTTGTTTGAAAATACATAATATTGCCAATTAAAGAATTTAAATCCTTGGCTATACCCATAACTGTATAATAGTTGAAAACACTTAAAATATTGTGATCTATTTTATTTTTGTAAATACCCAATAAAATGTTTTAATGCATAAACTTTTTAATTTAGCAATTAAAGTTTTTTTTAAATGTAATGTAATTTATTTTATTTCTGTTATAAAACTGTCAAGCATTTACAAGTGTTGACTTAATCTAGTAATGTTTAAAATTATGACAGCATTTATCAATAGTTGGATATAACAAAAACTAATAATAAATTGATTTGTATGTTAAGGCTTGATGCAAATAGAAGTTACCATTTTTAAATTAATTAGTTCATAAGCTAAAATAATTTAAAATTAGTAGTAGAGTATATTTTATGTAATATTTTAAAAAGTAAATATTTATTGAAAGCACAACTAAATAAATAATAAATTAAAGTCAGCAAGTATATAATTTACTGTTAAATATTGTTTTTTAGAGTTTATATTTTATATTCTATACATTAAAGAATTTGATTGCTTTTATTTATGACAAAAAATAATACAGAGCTATCAAGTCAAAAGGTGGTGGTTATAATTCCTCCCTTTGGATCCACTCCTGAGTAGTTAGACTGTAGTTTTTTGCCATTGTAAATTAGATCTCAAAATTGTTATTTCAAAAGCATATAGCCATGATAGGTCTTGATTATTTCAGTGATAATTTATTTATATGATTTTTTTAATGTAGAAAAAGTAATTAAATAATTGTAAAAAATCATATTTCATGATAAAAAGACATTAATCTGATACTGAAAATTATAATAATTAATCACTTATTTTTCTATGGCAATTTCACACCCATTTTTTGCCACATATTGCATTTCTTGCATTCCTGCCTATGATTACTGATGTCATTTGTAAATTATGTAATAGGATATTTCCAAATAAATAATTATATTATTTTATATAATATAATATTAATTAAAATTCGATAACTTAAATGAATTAAAGCAAAAATTATTAGAAATAATGTCAACTTACTTTGGAGATAGATCATAAGCTGTAGCAGCATGTGATTTGAAACTTTCATTAATAAAAATGCCATTCTTTCCTAGACATTTAACTTTCAATTTATCATCAGATTCACAATAAATTACTTCTAGATGTTCTCTTGAAACAAAAGTTGAATTTCCCATATCTATATCTACGCCACCAGCTGCACTGTTTCTTCCAATAATGACATTATTTTTACACATATCATATGTAAAATCTTTGCCTGATATTTTAGCAATAATTTTCGTATGTGTTGGTAATGACGAACTAATATTAACTTTTACTGAAGCCATAAATCAGAATAAAAAAGTTTTAATGAATTTAAGTTCAAAAATATAAAAATCAATAAATTTGTTTACACAATACAACCATGAAATGAAAGCAAGTTGTTTACAAACACAGTGTTACTAGCATGTCCTATTGTTGATAAATAATGTCGATATCCGTTCTCTTCCCACGTGACTAAATTAATCAGTTAAAACAATTTTTCACTGAAAGTTATTATAGTATTTTAAATTTATGGATTAATAAACCATACATATTTAAGCAAATTGATATAAGTACAGACTAGAATCTTTACTATATAAACATAGTATATAAACATTGGACACATATCATCATATCCAATGACTTATATTTATTTCTCTAGACCGGCAAACTGACAATATTCAATAGTAATAAACGTTCGCGGAAAAATAATTCTATATCGATAATCAATGTCAAATTGATGGGTGGAAGTTTAACATTAAGTATATGATTATTGAAATTTATACATTAATCGATTAATATTTATTGAAAACCCTCTTTAAAACGAAACTAATACCGTATTTATATAAGTCAATGGGCAAACCTATTAAAATTTATAATATTGATTGAATTCCATCTTAAAAACGAAACTAATATAACCTTTAATTAAAATGGGCTCAGTCTGGTGATCGTTTTTTGTCACACAATAAATTTAAATAAAGATATAATACAATAAAAGTAAATAAAAATATTCTCTGTATATAAAAACTGCTATAAAAGTACAAAAGAACAATGGTTGTTTTTATTATGTACATTATTGCATCAATTACTTTCATATTTACATACAATTATTATTCAATACAATTATATATTTATATAGTGTATAATAAAGCAGATTTGAATCATTTTGGATAAAGAAAAAGTGGATGATCAATAAAATTGTCTCTAATGACAATTTTACGTCTTTTTGTAACTTTTAGGAAGAATTATCTGTGTGCGAAATGTATAATTATTTAAGCGCTTTCATCCAATCGACCTTAATTATATTTAACCCTTCTATTGCTCACATTAATTGTTTCCCGGGTACAATAATTTATGTATGGAATGTTTCTAAGATCATGGTTTAGGTTATTAATCTAATTCTTTCTGAAATTATATTTACATATATTATCTATTCTTTCTGACAATTTATTTACGTATATACAAGGTGTACAATTTATATTATATAACATAATATGTATATATATACAATATAGTAGAAGTATAATGTATAACAACCATTGTCCATCCAGTAATCTGTGTGGCCTTCAGAGCTGCAGTCACAACTGCCAAGCGAGCTAGAAAAGTTCGAAGCAAGCATTAAAATATGTTGGTGTCATTCTCTAAGTTTCTGAGTACACTGTGAAAAACATTTTGCATCGTTATGCCGGTGTAGCGAGTTAAGAATACCCCGGGTTAATAATACTACTGAGTCCAATCAACCCAGGTTGATTGTACTACTGAGTACTTTCAACCTGGGTTGATTATTCTACTGTTGGGTTAATTGTACTCTGCACATTTCGAGAAAGAATCGTTAAAGTGATGAATAATTCATATCTATATAATTTAAGTACTCAGTAGTACAATTAACCCGGGTTACTACTGAGTAGGTACTAAAATAGGGTAGTACAATCAACCCCCTATACCGGTTCAAATCTGTCCTTAATAATTGCCCCCATATTATAACCAAGCGGATTCAAGCCTGACCATTGACTATTATCAAAGAAGTCAATATTGTTATTCTATAAAAGTTATGTTACCAGAGCTTTGAAACATGGAAAAATGGGGGCTACCCGAAAGAAGGTTACTTCTGCAGGGTAGCTAGCACAGATTTTTCCCTATTCAAGAAAGAAATTAATTGATCCAGGATTGTCTCTCGGAAATATTACCAGTCTAAGTTTGTCCATCTTCTTTGACCACCCACATTATTGTTTTTTTCTGAGAAGCAAACAAAGATTCCAATGTAAATTGGATGTGCTGTCACATGCAGGTGATAACGCTCTGTTCTTCGATTTGATCGATAGAGGTTTCCCAAACTCTTTCATTTTGATGGTTGGGTTTCCGACTAACATAAACGATACATTCATATCACTCAACGCAACATGAAAAAAGTCATAAGCAGTTCATATAGTCTCAAATACTCAAAAACCAAAGACGGTTTTTACTTTGTTGAAGTATCTTTATCACATGAAATGGTTTTTAATTGAATGCATGTACTACGATAATTGAACTGTACGACGAGATAGACTTGAACGACAGACGTAATTTGTTGCACAGTATAAGTACATGCACATAAATAACCCACAATTTTAATGCTGGGAAAAAATTTCGACGCCGCCTCTATACCTACACGAAATTGGCCGAGCTCTTATTGAACCTCATATCCAACAGAGAGACTGCTCATTCATCAGTCGAGAGGTTGTGGCTGCTATTGGTATTGTGCGACCTTCTATTCAGAACCAGGAAGCACTTGAAGATGTTTTCCCGGTTCATTGAGAAACCGGTTGAAGAAGCAATGTGACACTTGCTTAAATTTTATTTGTAAAGAACTTGCAAATCAACAAACAGAATGTAATAATTGTTCTCAAAATTAATTTCAGACGTATTTTATTCATCTTTTTTAATTGAAACCTACCATTAACATTCTTATATGAACTTTTGTAATATAAATAAATCTCTAATAAACACAAAATGAGCAAATAATATAACAAATCAACTCGAAACACAATGTCCCTACGTCCCTAAAAAATAATTTTAAAGTTTAAAAAATTACGTACACTCATTTAAAAATTACATTAAAATGCTCGGATATCTATTAAAACTCGAATTCTTCGCTCTCTCATATTAATTAAAGATATCATTGTTTTGAAATGTTTGACTTTTCCAATGCTACGAAGATGGACCACTGATGAAGTTTGTAGACTACATGACGGTACATTTGTGGACGAACATGCAGCTTCTTTTCCTATGGAAACGTGGACCCAGAGGGACAATACGAACTAACAACCATTTGGAATGTTTTATGGAAAGTTGAAGCAGAAGTTCGACAAGTATCCGAACAGTTAGAGGTTTCTGGAACTCTTGAATGACGACCAAGAATCTCAAAATTTTCTACTGAGACAATTTAGCGTGAGCTGGAACTAATGAGGTCAATCCACGGAAAAGGCCTACAAAAAATTGTTCCACAAAATTGGTAAATCTCTAACTGGAAAATGTGCAGCTACAACCACGCTCAGGAGTTCAAGAATAATATACCTTTATTTATACACAACATTTTAAAAGTAGTGTATTTATATATTTCATACATTAGCGTTTATTTAGATTTTTTTTAAATATTTTAAAAGTGCATTGTAACTTGACTTTTAAATTTAAAAAAATTGTTAATTGATCAATATTAAAATTTTCTAAAACGAATATAGTGAAAGCGACTAAAGTGAACACGATCAAAATTAAATCGTTTTTAGTGAACACAACCAAAAAGAATGCGATATCATCAAAAGTGAAAGTTCCGGGTATTGCTCATTTTTATAATATTTCTATTCAAATAATATTGTTAATTAGGTAATTTACCTATTTAATTTATAAAACAGATTATATTAGTTAAATTATATTTTAAAAATAATTTTAGTTTAATTTGACAATTTAAAAAATACGATTTGAAATAATTTAAGAAATCTTCTTTATGACTGAGATATTTTTTCCAAAGTCCATAATATTGTCGATCGATATATAAGTAATATTTGTTTAATTTGATTAATTAATTGGTTTATATATTAAATACCTTAGATAAAGTTTGGTAAAGTTTTTAGTAAAGATTGTACTTTGTACTAATCTATAATATACATTTTAATGTCATTTTACTAACTGATAAAATTATATTGTCAATATACTATAGATTACATTGAGATCGATCATGTGCCATGATGCTTGTATAATATAACCACACAAAGTCTATTTATATTCAGAGACTCTTTATTTTTAATCTAATGAGTAATAAATGCGTACGTTAAACACATTTAAAGTTTTCTGGATATTTAAATTATAAAAAGGATATTGTCAATAATTCAACATAGAATGACTTGCTATAGTCCAGAACGGATGAATTCTTATACAGTGAAAGTTGTTTTAGCAGGAGACGTTGGGGTCGGGAAGACTTCCTTTTTCATGCGCTTCAAGGACAACAAATTTAATTCGACCTCCACAATCGGTTTAGAATGGTGTTCTAAGCAACTTGTTATTGATGGTAATAGAATTACAGTGAGTTGAATATTAATTATTCGAAGTATTAGGCATAATAGAACAGCGATCGTCTAGTAATCGTCTAAATTTAATTAAAATTATCTGATATAAAATGTTAAATATTTTCGAACAGAATTATAAATACTACACAATATAGTATAGTTTTAAAAAACCCCTAAGTGTATTAATGCTAACAAGGGGGTATTAATTATCTACTCCAGTTTTTGCCAACTCCCTCCTAGTAAGTTCATTCATTTATAAAAGCACTACTTTTAAAATGAAAGCCTTAGATTAATAATTTATTGACTACAATTATCAAAAGCAGAAGCAAAATTCTACTTCATTTAGATAAAAATGTTATCAAGTTCGCCGGAATGTTTACTGTCCTACTGTCACAATAAAACGTGTCGAAAAGCTGCTGTGAGTTTAACAAACAGTATTTTAGTGTCAAGCAGATCAGTGTTCACCGGAATCTTAATCGCTTAACAGATATATATTGATATATAAACGGGTTTTACACGACACAACTTTTCAACACGTTTTTTAGTGTCAGCCAGACTGTAATATAATATGCGTTTTACGCTAACGTATCAAAATGTAATGTTGAATTTGTTATAAATTGATTTAGTTTAAATTGTTTGACACCTCGGGAATGGAACGATATCGAACACTAACCACGGGTTATTATCGATCGAGTCAAGTGGTGCTTCTTATGTATGATGTAAGCAAACCAATAACACTGGCAAATCTTACAGACTGGAATAAACAGATATTGCAGTATGGTCCTGTAGACGGTACGTTGAATTGTTTTCTGAATAATATTTAGATTTTTTCTTTCGCTTTTTCGTTTCAATATTATATGTTCCCTATTTAATTTAATAGTGGTAAAAATCCTCGTTGGCAATAAATCGGACCTCCAGAGGTCTGTTAGTGAGGTTGATGTGGAAAGTTTTGCTGCAACAAAAGATGTCTGTACGAAATTTACGATGGAAATATCTGCAAAGACCGGTAATTGAAATACATAAATCTTTAATATAGGGTGTCCGGGAAAAAGTTTTTTTAATATTCAACACAATTTTACTATTTACAATAATAATAAATATAGTTTCATAATTACATTGTTTAAAAGTACAAAACGATTAGTAGGGAGTATTTATAAGGTGGTTGGAGGATTCTTTATACAACGCTATCTTCTAGGAATTGTTCTTTGATGCAAACCTTGCTGACAAGTTTTATCGTTCATCCAAGCAATACGATCTGTTGGGATGCCTAATCCATTGAGGGACTGAACACAACTGCGAATAAAAACAATACTTCTCATCATTTCTAAGTAACTGTCTTCGTTAAGGTCGGAGGCCACGATTATGTAATGCAATTTTGAGTCCCTTTCTAGCGACCACAGGTGGGTTTCCACCTGGATCAATGGTATTAACTGAAACTTATTAAGGTTGAAACGATTTTAAGTAGAGCCATTTTTGTAGCAGACGAACAGCCTCTTCTTCATACCTTTCTTCTGTCATATCTCTCTTTTTCATGCAATGCACCCTAACACGATCCAGCTTCTGTAGGTCATCGAGGTCGTTCGGGATCCACCTAGCTGTCACACTGGTCAGACCCATCTTCTCAATGATTATATCGTGAAATGTGCTCTTCGGTAGAGCACCAATCACTTTAAAGATGATGCGATAATCCTCAGCTATCTTTTATGGTCACGATTAAGGAGGTATTCCGCATTCAGTGATCGCCGTCTTCTTGATACAATGTTTCTTTTAAGAGTGTCCATGCCATCTCTAAATTCTTTTGCTAGTTGCTGTACTATTTTTACACAGTTATTTCCCAACGCGTTGACTCTGGAGTAGTTGGGAATTAATAGATATTTTAAAAACGAGATTATTTTCTGGACACACTCCAATATATAATACAAATTTATAAAAAAATCAAGTATTGTACTTAGAATTTTGTCAACATTTTTATATCACTCTTTATTTAATTTTTACCTATAATATTTGTAACATGTTCCTCTCTGATACACTCCCCCATATTAGATATATAAAACTAATTTAATGATTTTTTGTTAACATTTTGGAAGACAATTAATAGGATGATTGAAAAAAGTTCTTATTTGAATTTTGTTATTCAAATCATATTTTTTGTGAAAAAGGATTAGAAAAATTTGAAAGAATAAAAACCTCAATTTTGTTAAAATAGTTCAGGCTCATTATTTGATTTATTTTAATTTAATTTTGGTTTGGTTTTCGTCACAGAATTCGTGCACCAACTACAAATATATGACAAATCATTTTCTAAATGAGATTCAATTTATTATTTTACATATTTTGGCTAATTATAAAATTAAATTGTAATATCCTGTCGATAAATAATATACTATTATTATATAAAAACAGTAAATTCTGTTGATCGAAATGTTAAATATGTTTAAATTGTTATATTTTTATATAGATAACTTTTAATCTGGATCATATATCAATTTCTGATCTTGTTGAACAGATATGTCTAACTTATTCTTCACCGTATTCTAATAAGTCCATGTTTTATTGATATAGGCGAAAACATTGAAGAACTCTTCACTAAGATAGGACGTTTACTCTTGGACGATGCAAATGCCAGAAGGGCTGCCTCTGAAGAACGAATAAACAAAAATGTTGTTTTATCTGATAACAATAAAACGTTTAAGGATAAATTAAAATGTTGTCGATCGTAATTACTTTTTAAAAGTAATTTAAAAAAACACCTTTCAATGTTATAGAAATTTTGATCATTCTATTTGGTCGAGAGAAATTATTACGAAAAATTAAATAAGACTTTTATAAGATCATTTTATGAATTAAAAAATGCTTTTTATTAATTTCTGCATTCACTATTTATAGCATATTTACAATATCAGGACATACTTATTTTTATATTAATATGTAACCATGTTTTAAAACATTTAATAATTACTTATTTGTACAGCTAAAATTATGTTTTGAACTTTACATTTATTTTTGTAACTTACTATTTTAAACATTCATTAGAAATGGCACACTATTTCACAGAAAATCGATGCAGTTGGATTTTTTGAAAAAAAGCTATTTATTATTTTTTATATTGTAAACAAATTTCTATAAATTACAATTTGTAGAAAGATAACTCCTATTTCACCAATGAACGAATGCAATTTTCTCATGAAAGATTTTAAATCAAGCATCTTTCCAACAAGATGAATTATTTCATAAGTATATATGAATTGTAAAAGACAAAACATCTACAATTATTCTTTTTTGAGTTATGTGTAAGTTCCATGTTGTGGACATTTATTATTATTGTTTAAAATTCATACGATCTGATATAAAATTAACAGATGAAATATAACTCATTTAAAGAATTTTTTGTTTTGAAGTTTTTTCATAATTTCGTCCAGATTTTTTATAATTACATTGATTATTGTTTTTAAGGTCTCATTAATAAATATTATTAGCAATGAGTATCTTGCAAAAATATATAATATAATAGCTCTAGGGTTTATCATTTTTGTTAATTAGAGATATATTTTTAAATGTTTATTTTTATTTAAAAGAAAGAAATTCAAACATAATATAAAATATCTTTTTTATGTAAAACATTTACTTTCCAAATACAATAAAATAAAGGTCTGCCATTTATACAAAATCTTCACACAATCTACGGTCAACAACCATCGAATTTATTGATAATCAGTCGTGCTTGTGAAAGGTTTACCGATGCCCCTACACCGAAGAACACCCTGAAGGGATCGAGATTTGGAACGCTCCACTGAAAGTCTATTTCGACCGACACTCGAGTCCACGTAGAGCACATTGACTGAAGGCGTCAGACTGATCGTCGTTAACCGACGCGGATTCTCCCTGGGTGTGTAGGGGGCCGGTGACCACGAAGAGGACGGAACCACTTCCTGACGGAGAAGAGGACTGAAGCTGGAGCTGGCCGAGTATCGAGGTCGAGGACTGGCGGCTGAAAAGCAACGAGAAGAGCATCCTCGGTCCGGCAGAGGCAGGATAAAGAGGCGCGATTGGAAACCGGAAGAACTCGAGCTGCCGGCTTCATGGAAAGGGGAACGATGGGATGGACTTATGGACCATTTATCGACCTGAAATATGGAAAGCTGATCTGCATTTTTCTTTAAAGACATATTATGAAACTAGCGTACTTTTCTATTTCATTAATTATTATCAAAGATGTAGGTATTGTCAAAATTCGTCACTCGTTTTAAAAATTTATTGACAAATTCTGCTATTTTATGTTTGGTTTATTTCTACAAACTTTCATTTTCAATGAATTTATCAGAAACATTTAATACAATTTTATTTTAAGATGAAGAAATCGTAGAAGTGAATTGGATATTTTAAGATTTTTGCAGTTTATTTTTTCCATATAGATTTAAAAAAATTACCATTTGTTTTCTTCAAAGACACCTCTAACAATTATAATATATCATATTATTTGACATTCATTGAAAAATGGAAATAAAATAAGGAAATGTTTAAACGACCTTATTTATATAAGTCTCATAAAAAAACCTTCGGTTCATTAGCGATGTTTGACTTTAGGAGAATGTGTTTAATGACGCTTTGTAAAAGTTTAACTTCCACATAAATAAGGTGTAACATTTCAAGCCCTATATTCTCTGTTGAAAGTAGAAAACGCGTGATTTAAAACGCAGTTCAAGACCTCAGGATTGTAAGAGTTAGATTCACATTTACGATTAAAAGATATTTTTCATTCAATTCTTCAATTTATTTAATGCAGTTGAAAAGTCCAAAATATTAGATGCACGAAGATATTTTAGAAATTAAATAAATATTTTAGAAATTTTATATTAATTTTATCGCAGTTAGTCATTCATAATTTTCAATTTTCTATTTAGCCAATTTCCATATTTCAAGAATAATGGCAGTAGTATTTTTATTTAATGCAAACTATTATCGAAACATTTAATCTTAACCTCCCATAAGATTTACAATCCAATCAATTTGCAGATCAAGCAGTGATCTTGAACTCTAAATTACTAAAAATATTTCTGATCATAAAATAATTTTATTTGTTTTTGTTTTATACAGTCTACATTTGTTACGTCTTGATTCAGAAAAATCTTTTATTTTATTTGGGAGGTTAATTTTACACAGAAATTAATTATTTTCCTTTTGTTGCATTTTACCCATATATTTTTATATCGTCTTTACATTTCAATCCATCACTATGTCGGAGTTGGTCAACTAAAAATCTTTAAACTTACAAAAAACAGATAACTTTTCCCTCCAAGTTCACAGAATTTTGTTATTGGAAACAATTATTCCATGATACTATCATTTTTCTAACCAATTATTAATTCATAATTATGGGAATTAATAATTTTTATTGATGTCTTCCATGTTGACTTATTGTTGTTTCTAGTGATTTAATTAAATTATATGAATATTTTTTATTACTTCACGTTTGGTAACAAAACATATTTTTATTATCCCTTAGAAACCACAATCACCTGCTGTTTTCTCTTTTCATTGTGCATAAATGAATACCTAATAATAACACTATGAGTAATAATCAATACCAACACTTTTCAAACACTCACAATGATTAAAGTAATCATAAATACTAGCTTTGTGAGAGAAGTCTCACTCAATTTCACGTAGAAAATGGTTTAAAAATCACGAAAAAACCCAGAAAATCTATAAGTTCCAGTGGAAAAGATAAACAAAATCACATAAACAGCCAAAAAGTTTAAAATCACGCAAGCCACAGCAATGTTGTATTTTTCTATAGTTTAACATTCGAAAATGAAAAGTAAACAATTTAATCCAAATATTATTTTTTGAAGGGGCTAATTTTTATGTTTGGGAAATCCTACAAAAGAGGTGCATAGATTTGTGACTGACGTATAATGTGCTCAATATCCTTGATACAAAAGAAAAATAAACTTGGATATGTTGATTATGATTTATGTTGTGTGGCTGATTCTCGTATCAGATTTGGACAAATAGTTATTATAACGGGTTGAGAGGTTCGTTGGAAATCGGAGACCGTGAAAGAATTTCGTTATTTTACAAAAGTATAAATAAATGTCCAAAAAGATTTCATTTAGTTTAATTCGACTCAAAGAAACGTCGGCGAACTAAATAATGAGGTAGGCAATCCTCTCTTAGATTTTATAATTTATACCAAACCTTTAATGTTATTTGTTAACCCAACACAAATATTGTAAGATACACCTCTAAATATTACTCTTAAACTAAGACATCCAAACAACTATATTATATATTATAGAACGCTTGATAATTCCTGATAGGATGCGATTTGTTACAGGAATTGGGTGTTTACTGCTTTGCCGAATCCGGAATTATAAGATAAATAGATTGTTATTTTTGTAGTGAGCAGGTAATTTTTAAAAATCTATCACTAAGAATATGACCTCGTACAATTTTATTTTACAAGACAACATTTCTGAAATAAATTTGATGATTTTTGTTTTTGTTTTTGGTTCAATGTTATAAACGTTCAATAAAACCTTCCAAAGTTTAAAAGGGATCATTCTCAAATTATATAATATAAATATTTTTATCAGTGATTCAATATTTTGTTAATTCCCGATATACTTTAGCAAAATCTATAATTTTCAGTAATTTTAAGAATATTGTATAACTTATTATTTCTTCAAAAAAATTAGATATTATTTTTACTCAAAGTAATGAGGTTGAGAACTCATACATATAATGGGAAAATAAATCAATAAATCTACAGGCTAAAAATAAATACGAACAATTAATTTATCTATTTTTACAAGAATTATAATATTCACCGTCATCAGTAACAAATAAGAGTTATCAGAATTTGTATGGATCAATTCAAACAACTAATTATAATCAAAAAGAATTATTAATAAGAAATACAAATTGAACATCGGTGGGTTACTTGGGTCTATTTCCTTCTATACTTTTTATAGAGATGCTTATTATACCTATCATCAGACAATTTCTGGTTAGCTAATTATGGGAAATACTTCAGATTGTCGATAGGGTTTTCAGCACGCTATGGGTATATTGATTAAAATTATAAAATTTATTCAATAGAATTTATTGCACTCAAATTTATGATGTGTTTATACTTTAAGAGACGTCAACTTAAAGAAAAATCTTTTACAATGTTGAAAAGAAAGTTATTTGAAGTAGATAGATGGCGGTGGTACATTCTTAGTATAATTTAATTGAACTTAACCATTTTTATAAACAAAAAAATTGCACATAAAATTCTAATCTCATACTACTAAGCAGTTTTGCATACTATTTATCTCGCAATGTCTCTATTGTCTCTACCATTGAATTGCGCGCACTTCTCGTATCAAATTGTAGACAATAAATGAGTCACAGTAAAGACGAAAAAGAAGAAGTTTAAAAAGAAATTATATTTTTCTGTATGTTTTTTGATTGCTTATAAAAAGTTTAAAACATGAGCTCTTTATATAAATTTAGTGTTTGATAAAATTCAATAAAAAGTTACCTTATTTTTTTAGTTATACTATAGCTTAAAGTATTCTTATTTCGCTAGATCAATATGAAATTATTGATTAATTTTCGTGTATAATTAAATGGACACTTTCCTGGTATATTGATTCTTTCAAATAGGATAATCATTTACGACAGCAGATAGTATTGACAGAACTTAGTGGAGCTTATCTCTTTTAGAAAAGCAAAAATAATGACACTTTGTTTGAAATATAACCAAAAAGCAGTTACTAATGTCAATTTGATGTATAAGGAAATTAAATTTATTGTGATACGTGATATGGAATTATAAATGCATAATCAAACAGATATTTTCACAATATTGCATAATGGTTACATTTAAATTGTTGATATCTTTTCTAATATATGAGATAATAATTGTCTGCTGATTTATCAATGCTTGCCCATTAATTGTAATACACCAAATTAAAAGATATTTAAATGAACTAATTACGCTGACCTATGCGATGGTTCTATATTATTTATCTAGACCATTGATTTATATATTATTTATCTTGATTGATAAAGCGTAAATACAGTATAATTTAAAAGTTATGTTTTATAGAAGGAATTTGATTGGAATATTATATTAGATATGTATTTGAAATGAACGGTATTCAATCTCTAAGTTTACCATGCTCCTTCTACGATATTCTTCAATAACAGCCACTGATGTAGCTGCATGGCACTCACGAGCCAGGTCCAAACAAGACTGACCTTCCCTATCGATCCAAGTTGGGTTACAGCCCCGGTAGAGCAGGAGGCGGACCACCTCTGTATGATTGTGATAGGCCGAAACGTGTAGTAGGCTGCGTCCATAAGGGCTGAATTCTGCCACAGCTGAACCTGCAAGTTCAATAAAGAAATTGATGTGTCATTAGAATTCGCTAATGATATAATTAATCTATTTCTTAAGTTATTATTTCTGTTGTGTTATTGATAACTCATAATAATTCTGTGAGGTTAATTTCCAACCATATTAATTTTGAACTTTTCATGGTTTTCATATTTTATCAAAATATTTTGTATTTATTATATTCCATAACTTATTGTTATACGCAATAAAAGACAATTCTATTCTTCTTCCTTTTGTGTACCTATTTTGTGTATGTAATCATTATAACTTACATCCTACGATAAGCAGCCTTTTAACCAAATTCACGTGACCTCTTGAACAAGCCAAAAACAGGCCAACGAAATGGGTGTCCTCCGGTAGCGTCTCTTTAAATTCTTGACATCGCTGCCATCTGGGTCCCTTCTGAAGACTGCCAAGTCGCAACCGACCCTTGCTTAATTGGCTGAGTAGGGTCAGTGTCTTTACGTCGCTGTCCAATACAGCTTGCATCATGTAGTCATATCCGGGAGAGATGACTATACGGAGGGTTATGTCCTCTGTTAGAACCTCCGGCCGGGAGATTCCTCCTCCGATGTAACAGAGGTCGTAAGTGTGGGCCGGGTAGCCGGCCAGGAGTTCCAGGTCGGATTTTAAGTGATGGGGGAGTGTCTCGGAAGACATTTTTCGAAGGGATACAACCCCTTCGTTGGGCAGTATTACGAAAACTGAGAGGTACTGGGTCATTGCTGAAACATGGAAGTAAATACTTATGATGTTAAAGGAGTGTTTATATATTTATTTAATAATTAAATGAACAGAATACAATAAAACAAAATTATTTTTTAGTTGATTGAATCAATATTTTTTAACAACAAAAAATTATTGCAAAAAATATTTGCTTGAAATTATATAGATGCATGATTGCGAATTGAAATATCGCGAATTATTGTATATTTTAAAATATCTACTTCAAAAATATAGATTTTACTCTTTTGAGGTGTAGATTTTCAGAAATTCACACTTTTAAAAAAAATGCTGTTTCAAACATGTATTCCTTACTTCACACCTGTATTTACACTTTGTTTGATTATTTCGTTTCTTTATTTAATATCTGATAAAAACACACAGCCTCTTTTTGAAAGAGTAAAATCTCCAGCAACTTTTGGTTTTCAGTGCAAACATTGATTCATTTTAATTACGTTTATTTTTAAAGGATTTTATTTAAAAAGAAATATAATTAAAGCACATTTTTTAAAAAAGCTATAATTTAAAAAGCTCAATTTTAAAGCTATAATTTAAGTCCAATAATTGCATTCAACATTTTTTTGTTCATTCATATAATATATATACCCTTCAATTGTGACAAAATTTGATTAATTGAAAAGTTAATTTTATTCTGACGTCATAAATTTTCTAATTTTTCCCTCCATTATAATCTTTGGAATTCTGTATTAATGTAGTTCTCCTAAAATTTCCTATAAATTAACAAACAAAGCAATAATACAGCATTGAAGAGACACTTTGTATAGGCATTTGTTTATTAATAATTCACAATAATTTTGGTTCAATATGCTGCTGTGAGGAGTCCCAATATGAATGATTCTGTAGCTTCTGTATCTCATCAAAAGTTCCCTCTTATTCTATAGAAACTACTTCATTACTATAAAGATTAACTGTTACGTAAATTATGAAAAAAATAATTAATTGTTTTTCTTGTCTTTCATATAATGAACAGTTTCTATTAAAGTACACTGATAATTCGGCTAAATAATCTGATTATAACAGAATGTATAAATCGTACTATAATGTTGGTCAATTGATTACAATAATTTGAAAAAATGCCTTCTTATTCGCAAAAATAAATGAAACAAATTAAAATTAGTTAAGAAATGATTTATTTTATTTGTATGTTATCGATTTTGAGAGTTCAATTATACAGGGAGTAAAAAATTAATTCAAAATTTTAATAATCAATAGATAGATAGATAGATAGATAGATAGATAGATATAGATACTATATAGAGAGACTTACTGCAGAGTCGTTCACATTTATTCATTAAAGCTTGCGTTAATTTATTAACACCCTGTATAATTCACAAAGTTCCTTTTCGATGTCTTTGGTTTCGCTCTGTTTTAGTTTGTTTCTTAACCGATAAAATGGATTTTGAATTTTTTCTAAATACTAGAACAATTATTTTTCTAATTCGGGACAAAAATTTAAGTTAATATTGCATAAAACTTTCCAAAAAAACTATATTTATTAACTTATGAGTTTTTTTGAAAAACAAAGTTTTACTTTATTCAACAAAAGTAAACCCTTAAAATTACATAACATAACTACTTAATAATAAAACAGGAACATGAAATATTTACTTCAAAGGTTAAAATATAATAAAAAATTTATGATTTCATTAAATACATTATTTTAGGCCTAATAATACTTTTGTTTAAATATAATTTTTACGTTTATGGATTTCAGCTGTGTTACAAATTAAAAACAATGCTTTAATGGTAAATCTTACCTTAGAATTGAATAATTATAAATTCCAAAGTTTTGAATATTCAAAAATGTTGAAAATACATTAAATTCTTTGATAGATATAAATACAATAATTATTCCTAATCATTGTCTCACTAAAGATTCATGGTTACCTCAGACGAAACCTTAAATTCCATAGATACACATCGTTCAATGGTTTGGAGACAATGATTTCAATTGGCTGCTTTTTTTCTTCAGTTGTCAAATAGTTATTTTTTATAATTTCAGTTGAAAGGTAGCATGACAGTTTTAATTCTTTAAAAATATATAAAATATCTATAAATATACAATATTCAGCGTTGCAGCCTAAATGTGAATGCCACAAAAATCTCTAAGTATCAGTAATTATACAATCAAACAAAATTCCTCACTGGATTATAGATAGTTAAGTATGTAGCATACGAATGCATTATACATTGTTGAGGCATATCAAATTCTGGTGTGGTATTCAGAAAGCTGAAATTTAATACAGAAATCAAAAACATATTTGCAAATTTTGCTTTTATAGATTAGACTAAGAAAAATTGAAAATGATAAAATCGTAATATTCATCGATCCCCATTCCAAACCAAAATATGCTAATTGATTGTCGTCTGAGGTTGAAAATCTATAGTGTATAGTGTAAAACTAGAGCGTAAACGAAACGAAATAGTATACAGTGTATGGCTTTTTTGTCGGCAAGCTGTATAAAAAAAGAAAGGGAAAAATTGAAGGAAAAACTCAAAAGAGGCACCAGAGCCTCCAAAAGCCCCTAAAAAGATTTGGAAGCATCTTAAGCCGGAAAAGAGAAAAACCCTCTATCCTTCCTTCCATCTCAATCTTTTCTGTCTTCTATATTTCTTTATTTATTTCAAGAAGGTATTTCGTCATTTCTTTATTTTATTCTTTTAATTGTAAGATCTTGATTAACTTTTCTTCTTCATTCGTTTCATTTATTTCTAAATTATATTTTTTCGGATATTTTCAATTTTTTGCAGTATCCAAAAATATTTTTAATGTTTAAATCTTTATTACATTTTTTACACGGTAAGTTATTCTCTGCTTTTGTTAATTCTAACTCCACTTTGGAACAATCTTATCAGGGTTTCTTCTTCATTATTTTCCAACTATTTTTTATTTCTTTTTTGACTTTTCTGTAGTACTGTAGATTGCTTTTACTTGCCATTTCGCACCTTCCATTTCTGCACCTTCCATTTCTGCACCTTCCATTTTTGCACCTTCCATTTTTGCACCTTCCATTTTTGCACCTCCTTTTCATTAATCAATTTACCTATTTCTCTTGGGGTTTTATATTCCAAATATTCTTTGCGGGTTTTTAACAATTTGTGATCTTTATTCCATTTGCTTCGAATTGTTTCTTTCAGTTTAAATGTGTTTTTGAGGATATGTTGGAGAAGACCTAATTTAGTTTTAATGTTCCTATACATGTCAGTACTGATCCCCATTTCTCCTCTGACATAAGAATTTGAGGTTCTAATGGGCATGTT
>JAUZNC010001652.1:0-21700 GCA_034780395.1 Vannuccia rotundouncinata | reverse complement strand
TTAATGTTCCTATACATGTCAGTACTGATCCCCATTTCTCCTCTGACATAAGAATTTGAGGTTCTAATGGGCATGTTTGGATAGTTTCTATTTTTTGTATTTGTTTTTTATTTAGTTATATAGCCTCTTTCCATGTATGATTGTTGCAATATTGCACCTTTCCATAGTATTTTTCCTATCGCTCCTTTATAAATTTTTCCTTTAATGATATAGTTGTTCCAATATTTATACTTATTAGCATTCATTATTTTATCCTCTAAAGGTCCTTTAAAAATATTCTTAGTGTCTTCGACTTTAACTTCTAAGTATTTTATCTTTTTAGTAACTTTACTTCCATTTAAAATGTTCTCATTTCCACCTCCAAAGATAATAATTTCACTCTGGTCATTGTTCATTTCTAGCCCTGCCTAGTTTTTTATATTCATTTCTAATAATATTAATTTATGCTGTTAATTCTATTTCTGAGTAGAATAATATGGTACATTAGTGTTGCAAGTATTTATGGGGAAAATTGAATTTACTTTATTTATTGCTGCATTTTGCACCCTTGTTTTATCCCCTGGTTTTATTAGCTGCTCCTATCAGATCTCCATTCATATAGTTCTGGCTGGCAGATGTTTGTTTTGTAGATTTTTGCAATAATTTTAATAATGATTTTTTTCATTTTTATATCGTTTAAACCTTAAATAATGTCTTATTTTTCGTATAATGTATAGCGTATAATGTAAAACTAGGGCGTATAATGTAAAACTAGGGCGTATAATGTAAAACTAGGGCGTATAATGTAAAACTAGAGCGTATAATGTAAAACTAGGGCGTATAATGTAAAACTAGAGCGTATAATGTAAAACTAGAGCGTATATAGTGCAAAACTAGAGCGTATATAATGTGAATAAAAAGAAAAATACATTTTTTACTTTGTAATTACTGCTAGTGTAATTAATTTTTCATAACAACCACTGTTTTATAGATAATAAAATATATTTAATATAAGTAACTACGTTAAAAAATAATCTAAAATTTAACATGAAGCACAAATTTAAATTACTCAGCTTGTCCAATTTTATGCTAATATCTTTTTTAGAATTTTAGTGCGTTACTAGAAGGTTTTATTTTCACCACTATAAAAATGGCTGCTTGCTATTGTTTTTCCAATACCATTTCAATGACAAGAGATATTACGTTTTTTACAACTTTGGCTGATATTTAATAAATTAATTGTATTAATTGCTTTCAATTGTATTTTTGTGTTCAAGAACTTTTTTTAAATCTCTCAAATTTTATAATATTTGAAAAAAAGAATTAATCCAGAGAAAAATTTATATTGATTAAAACCACAGACCTCTAATTTTGCCGATTAAATATTTATTGTTTGAACTATATACTATCTTCTGAATGATAAGTAGTACTCAACAAACATTATTAAAACCATGCAAATTAATCTTAAGGTATTTATATTACGAAAGAAATAATAAATACATAGAAACATGTCACAAAGTATTTTGTTAATTAAAATATATTAAGATTTTCGTGTTTTGCTTAAAAAATAAGGTTGGGAAAAAGATTTGAAATCAGCTTTTATAAAATGGTGACAGGACTGCAACATATTTTCGCTTATTAAATATTAAACATATAATTATAATAAAATGTATTGGTAATTTTAGTGACTTATCATTCATAAATTTCATATTAATTTGTCACCCATATGAATACTATTATCAGTGCACATATAATCGTAATTATAATTTCTTTCATAAAAGATTTTATTAACGGTATAAGGGGAACGGATGCGTTAATCTAAAAATTCAAAATAATTTTTTTCTTTTTTGCGAGAAAGATTCTCGTGTTTTTGATAATACTCAACTACTGTAAAAATTATATTAATTACACAAGTGGACAAACGTTTTTCTTTAATTTTAATCAATAGATTATTTTTAAGATCAAAGGCATACATTTTATTCTAAATATTATTAAAAAGCACCTATTACATAATTATACAATTTTCAATTTATTGTTACCCCCATTTCATAACTATATATTTAATTATCTTAGTGTTAAAACTTTTCAACATTGTGTTTAAAGCGTTTTCTACAACTTACTCCATCACTACACAAGGTATTTCAAGAGGATCCACTGGTAAATCAATTAGGACCTGCGACTTATCCACTGATTTTCAAAATGAGTATCTATAGCCATGGCGAACATTGTAGAATGGGTTCTTCATCTTGTTCAAAATAATAATCAACCATCCTTCATCTCTATATCAACCACTCGTTAAGATCTACGCAGAAATCGGGATTTTTCTTGAGGTCAAAAAATGCATTATTTTCGATTGATGTGGAAATTTAATTTAAGACACTTTGACGATTAATATTTAACGAATCCAAGGCAAGACGATGTCAAGAGTTTTAGGAGCTGATGCAATGAACTCTCATTCAACCAATGTATCTCCTTTTTCAAAACGTGATCCTTGTTTGTCCGTCTTGAAACAACATTATAGCTAAACCAGTCAACAAAATTTTTAAAACGATCTCTTTAATTCCATTTTAAATTTAGGAAGGAACTTTTTGTCATTTTGTTTATATTTTAATATTGTGTTATAAATATGTTCTTACAATAGGAAAAATAATTTCTAAAAATTGGAATTTAATGTTAATTAACTACTGGAATCAAAATTATTTATATTTTAATTGTATAAAATTTTACGGAATTTAAATATAAATGACAGACACCATAGCTATCTCAGTCTCGTTTAATTTATTAGTTACACATGTGATTTATTTTGACATCACTTAATCATCTTTTGTGTTTAGTAATTAATCAATTTAAATAAAATAAATAATAATTAGCGCAGGATTGTTTATGTCAAATTATTGGAATTTAATTTTTTTTTAAATAATTAAAATTTAGTTAACAAATCATGATTGAAATAGTCATTTAATACATGAAAGGTAAATTTAAATTTTAAAATAATATATCTTTTGACAAAAATCAGATGATTTGAGAGTTGAAATTTCAGAAAATGCCTCTCAAAAAAAACACTCAAAAGAATAATTGTCGACGATACTGATAAAAGTCGTAAAATTAAAATTATTTTCATATGATTTATTTTCTTATTATCATCTTCAACGCAAACATGACATTATCGGTTGATTCAGCCCTTTTCAATCATGTAATTGAAATAACGAAACTTTGTCTTTCTCTCTTCTCAAAAAAATTCCTCACGACAAGACAATAATAAGAAACTCTCCTCTTCCCCTCTTTCCTTAAGGGCAAGGAAGACATCTCGAAAGCACGATGTTTACCGGGTTGAATACTCAGTACAACAATGTGTACCCATATTTAAATGTTCTCTTTTTTTCTTTTTCTGTTGTCTCTCTCGATTAATCACGATTTTATAAAATATTTTATTGTCGATATAAATAAAAGTGTTATAATAATTTAATTTATTTAGTTTAATCTTTTATTTAATAATTATTTTAGTAAAATTAATTTTTGAGTAATTAAATTTTTTATTTGACGATCTCATTTTATTTTAGTTTTCGATTGATTGGAATTAATTGAAGATTAATTATAATTGTGTAATATATTTTTTAGTTATGTTGGATATATGCGCTAAAGATTATATTATAACGATTCATTTTGTAGCTTAGAAGATTAAAAAACAAACAGATTCCATTATTTATAAAACAATTGCTACTTGATGGGTTGATCTTTTTGATAATCGATAACACAAAATTGTAAAATTTATTTTTTATTGTGACTTTAAAATGGTGTGATTAATATTTTTTAAAAACGAGGAACTCAATATTGTTGACTTTGATAAAGTTAATTTACGTAATTATTTGTATAGGTATTCCTTAAGTGGATATATATTGTAGTATAGACATGTATTATCTTAACGTATCGTATTGCAAGCTTCATTCTTTAATACAAATTTATTTCTTTAATAACATTTAAATTCTTATTTCAATTTTTGTAATTTGTACAAATCAATTAAAATAATCAGAAAAACTAATAAACAATGTAACATTATTTATTGTATTTTCGGGGAACAATGTATACGAATAAATGTATACATTGTTGCCAAGAAAATACAATGAATCATAATAATTTATTTAATTTTTTTATGTTGCAATTTTAGGGAAACAATATATGCAATTTTAGGGCATACAGTGTTCATAGAAATCAATATTTATGTCATTTTCCGAGTGTTTTCCAATATTTTTTAAAAATCTATATTTATATATATGGATCTATTATTCAGTGTTTTTTTCTGAGCAACAGAGTGATGGCGATCGAACAACCTATTCTAAATTTTGACAACACCATGTCGTTAGATATCCGGAATGGACGATGAAATATTATTCTGGGTAACTGCCCAACCAAATGAGCTAGACATCTGGAAGAGCTTTCATCAATTTTCATCTACATGCTTTTAATGATTTCCAAAGTTCAGAAGATATCACAGAAGATGTCATAAGCGAATTAGATCAACCCAAAAAACAAAATACTCCTAAGTTATCAATAAAACAAATGGATAGCGCCATAAGTCGTTTTGGATCATTCTTAAGATCTAAAAATTTGGGCGATAATTTGTTAATTTCCCGAAATATATCTTGAACAATTATTTAAGATATTTATTAGCGAATTGAGACAAAAAATATCGAATTGAGACTATTCCTCTGTGAGTTTAATTTGTATTTGAGCCGCAATTCATCGTTGGTTCACTCTAAACAAACCATCCATAAATATAATTGGTGATCCTGACTTTAATCAAGCAAATCGTATGCTCAAAACAATGATTGCCAAATTCCAAAAAATCTAATTAGCCAAAGTCAAAAGAATATTCTGCAATAGAACAATCGGACGTGATCATATTATATTACGTCATTATTTTGATCGATACTTTGTCATTACTCCAGAAAATTACTACATTATATTTTGTCATTACTCCAGAAAATTTAACAGTTACAAATTATATTGAATAATATTTTATTTTGCTTGAGAGGTCGTGAAACTTTTCCCCATATCAATAAGTAAAGTTTTTTGACTGAAACATCAACTACTCTAGCAAACGTTATGTTCGTTTAAATCATGAACTACTATAAAAATGCAAAAGCTTCTTTAAGGGCAAAATGATTTCGAAGATGCTAAGAAAGCTCGTATGTAAGAAAACCATCATCCAAAGACGAATGCCCACTTGTTGCATGGGATATGTATTTATCATATTTCAAAGAATCTCCACTGCTCTTCCCAAAGCCTTCTGAATCATCAAGAACCAATGGCTGGTATACACCGAAAATGTCCATCGATAAAAATTTGATTGACAATTTAATGCCAAATTTGACAGAAAGATGCAATTTAAGTAAGTGCGTACACCAACCACTGCATTAGAGTGACTTTGGTTACATTACTCAAAGAACATGGCCGCGTAACTGGGTACTTCATCGGAAATTGTAAATGTGTGCAAAGTATCACATATCGTTGTAACCACAACGGATTCGAAAGACAATATCGCTGCTATAGGATGAACGTCTATTTCAATGGGACTTTTTCGAATTGTAACATAAATATTACGAAATAAGTCTGTTTGTTTACATTTGATTGCAAATTTTGTTTACATTTTATATATGTAATGTTTTGTACAATAATAATTTAATACAATTTGTTGTTAATATCTGTCATATTTATTGATATTAAATAAATGTCTATGAAGTTAAATCTGGCATTGTTCAATTGTTCGCCCGAAAACTGCAACATTGACATAAAATAAATTAAATACAATGAGTTTTAATTTTAAAATAATATTTAAAATTTAATTTAATCATATTAAAAAATCTCAAAAGTTTTATGAAAATTTTTAAAATTTTAAATGCTATTTTTAATTAATAAGCTCATATAAAAATAATGTCATATTCTTGTCCAATTATCTTCGATATTTGATCTTTTTATTAAGATGTAACTATGTACAGAATTATTGATAACATTTAGCAGACAATATTTATTTAAATCGTAAAAAGAAAAGACGATAATTTTGTAAGGAATAATATCTACACATTTTTCCTTTCTACAATAATCTACAATTTGACTGGCTGTTTAGCGCTATTATCAATCTGTCCAATCCTTTTTGCATACTCTTTTTTTTCTCCGATACCTTATACACGATTGCAAAACATTCAAGTCCTAATCTTTGCTATATCATCATCCGATTTATAATACCCAAACGACAAACTAATCCAGCAAGTTCAGACTAAAGTTTTATCCCTTCATGACATGGAAACAATACAATAATACCAGCATTTCCGATCTTCCCAAGACCTCCCCTTCACGAATGCAAAGTTTCGTGTGGATCGCGCATGTGCTCCTGGCCGCCGCATTTATCAGTTTCCTCATCTGTTCCTTTCTAAACTACCATCGGAGGAAAACCTCCGGTCGACGACATGGAACACGCGTGGCCCCCAAACTGATGACCAGACTCAACCCGTCGTTAGGGCAGGGAACAAGTGGCATTATTCGACCGTCTGGGAATACTGGCGGGGTTGGAGGCGGAGGTGTAATGCAAAACAGGTCGTCAGGCGGGGTTGGCAAGCCGTACACGGCAGCGGCGACAATTGCCATGTCACAGTTCCACAAGTCGCGGACTGAGGGTCCTGGAAATGGCCAGATGGCGCCGACAATAAGAGGGTTTGATTATAACAACTACGGGGCTCAACTGGAACCGATGGGTTCAATGGCTAGCTAATTCTGGACATCTTTAAAGTTCGTTGAACCGTTGAACTATGAAAAGTCAGGTGTATGTATATACAAAATCTTGGTTATTAATTAAATGAATATTTCCACAAGCGACATTTTCAGAACTCATGCATGGTTATTTTTCTAAGATTTTTTCTTTTATGAAACTTAATTGAATCAAAATGTTTACATTATCTGTAAAACATTTGAAAACATTCCACAAAGTCTAAAATCTGTCAACAGACACTCTTGAATATGCGAAGAGATATCTCTATTTTGTATTACAATATAGCTAATTATCAGTGTACATCATTATTTTAACTTTTATATTTTTGAAAAGTATTATAATTAAATTTGGTGTTTATTATGTTATTTTGCGTTAACAATATTTTGCTTCAAAAGAAATAAACAGAAACTGTAATTAGAACTAAAATATAAACTTTGTTATTTATAATAATCTATGTTTAAATATAAAAGTATCCAAATTAATCCGCATTTATTTTATCAGTTGCTTCTTTCTTTCTTTCTTACTTTCACTATTTTGTTTTAAAATTTCACAAGTATAAACGTTAAAAATAATAACAATAATGTAAGAAATTCTTTTAGAATTGAGTCAAGAGTTATAGAAAAATTCCAAATATTGACATTGCTCGGGTTCATTCAAATATCCTCATTAAGAACAAAAACTTTCATTTGCCGTCATGTGAAAGATTTTATGTTTTCCATTCATTTTAAAAATATTTGTCTAAAGCTTGTCGGCTAACTTTATATATACAAAATCTACTAACATTAAAATGAATTTATTCTTTAGTCAATTACACTCACTATACTTTTCCTTTAATCAATATCTGTATCCCGAAAAACTTACCTTAATAAATACGATAACTTGATTCAAAATCACAGACAAGTCAAAAACATTATGTTATTACTTGAGGACAAACGTTTGATTAAAAAATTAAAAAGTTTGATTCAAAAGGACAGACATTGAATTTCATTGAAGTGATCAGTTCTCCATATTTTGTAAATTTTTTTTTGCTTTATCTTGTTCATGACATAACTTATTGTATTATTTTTTAAATTTAGAAATGTACCTTTAGATCTGTTTTTCTCAAGATTACGAATGTGTAATGTCATAAAATATTATAATATATGTATTTTCAAAATATGTTCATCATTTGATTCATATGAATATTTCTGAATATCAATATTTCTTTAAATGTAATTTTCTTTTTATATGTTTGATAAAATTTGATTCATATCATCATATTTTCAACCTAAAAAATAAAGTTTTATTATTCATGCAGAATAGACATCTGTACAATTTCCAAGAGTCTATTAAAAGAAAAATTCATTTTGATACAAGAATAAATTGCAAAGATTGCTAAAAAATTATTTCAATATAACTGTTTTGGGATGAAATTGTTTAAAACTAAATTTTCCTTTAAATGTGCTCTCAACCTGTAATTACAAATAATTAGAGTAGACATTTTTCTAATAAAAAATAACTATTTTTAATTGTAGATTTTTAAAATGTAAACATTAAAAAATAATTTAAAAAAATGTCGTTAAAAATTTTGCACTAAATTCCCCATACCACACACCAATTTATTCCCCCACTGAATAATTTTACATCAGTAGAGAATCTTAAATACGAATGTGAATATAATATATCAAAAGTGTTTTAACGTTTATGCAATTTATAATTATTCCTTAAAATTATATTCATACATTATTATGTTTTGATTCAAGAAAGTTGTTTTCACCGAAAAATTTAGTCAAACAAAAATCGTTGAATTTTGAATCATTAAAAATATTGATCATTATTAGAATAATTAAATAAATGAATAAGGTTTCTAATTATTCGTAATATTATTTTATTTAATTTGGGGGGAAACGCGAACTTATCATATAATTTAAAAATAATAATATTACGAATAATTTCGAACTCAACTGAAAATTAATTATTTCTTATAATGATTAACATATTTTTAATGATTAAAAATTGAACAACTTCTTGTCTGATTCATATGTTACAATTTATGCAAAATATGTTTGTATAACTTGCTCGCAAATTAATGAAAAAAAAGATATGTCTTCTATTGATTAATATTATTATACAACGTTTACTAAAATATTATTTCTTTTATAGATATTTTGAAATGACTGAAATATGATCTTAATGTGAGGTCGTCGTTTCGTATCGAATTTTAGCTCAGCAATCACAGTTATTATAAATAATATTAATTATTTGAAAACATTAATTTATGAACTAATTCAGTTATATTTTTACAACTCTGGGTATTTAAAAAAAGTTATGGCATTAGTTGTTATTGTTAGTCGCAACCATTAGTGATACTATCGACAATAAATAAGACAGCAAATATTCATAAAGAAAACCCAGAAACGTTTGTTTAGGAAAGCATAAAACCTAACTGCAAAAAAAATAATGCGAAATGGAATTAGACACATTTCCGTGGCTATAAAAATCGTGTTTTTCATTTAAATACTGCTGTTATAATTCTACAATAATTGTTGGATAATAAATATATCATTCACGTGGTCTGTTACCCAATTAGAGTATGGAATTAAATTTAAAAAATGAATTCTATAAAATAATACTAAAAATTTATGCAAATATTAGAAAAGCTACATAGTTACGATCCATTGATTAAATACCTCCGATGAAAATCAAATACAGCTAAATGTTCTCCATAACTAAGAAAATGGGTAAATTTTTAAGTTGTTAAAATATCAATAAATTATGTCTTACAAAACAAACGTTATTTATAGAAGAAACAGTTTTTCTAAAATCAGCTCTCAAGAAAGGCTTCCTACAACAAAAATGCACTAAATCTACGTTCTATTTCCCTCCTCCCAACCCGACAGAACGAAACAACTCTTTTGAATGATTGATGGCAAAATTTTAAGAAATCTATTCTGTTGCTATGGTATTTGAAAGCCCGTATAACAACTCAAGAGTTTTTGAGTCAATTACTACTTGAAAAGAAGCGTATATTAGCGCTGTTCGAGAGGAGATAGAGTCTATAGCTGAGTGTATAAGGGTACAGGTGATAATCAATGTCACATACAGGAGGGGAGGTCTAAACTCTACTGTGGTGCATTTTCGGTACTCTAAGTCGTTAAAACTGAGCATAATTATGAACAAAATTAGTTATGTATATTTCAAATGCAAATATTAGTGTTAAGAAATTTACAAATAATACTGTAAAAAACTCTAAATGTTGAGTCAAATGTGTACTATTTGTACAATTAATAACAGAACGAATAACAACAGTATTTACAAATCACACTACCAGAGGGGTGGTGCTCTGGCTATCGAGGAAAGAAAGGCCATGATCGGTGAAACAGTTGGATGCGTCACCCCAGCTCCCGAATTCGCATTTCTCTCCGCGGGCAATTTTCGCAGTGCGAAAAGCACGGATAAATGCTGCTTCGATAGTCGCCATCTCTTGGCCATGGCTCCAATAGGGGCTACCATAGCAACGGAATTGGTATCGGGGGTGTAGGCGGCAGGAAAGGCGTACGAAACGCAAGGATTGGAGGGTTGCGTCAGGTTGAACTGGAGGTAGACATCGTTGTTACCACCAACACGTGTGGACGAACGATGGAGAATTGCGGGCTGGCCGGGAGCTACCAAACAGTCGAGTAGAACCAGGGTTAGGGTGTGGTGGTGCGTCGGGGTGGGGGGACGGGTGGAGGGGTGCAGCTCCCAGTTGATGATGTGGCTGAGGTCGTGCAGGATGTGCAGTGGAAGACTGAGGAGCCGGAGGAAGGAGGTGAGGGCGTTGGGCAGGAAGGGTGTTACTGACACCTGTAGCGGAGAGGAGGAGAGCAGTGTGTGGTTTAACTGGAGCCCAAACTATATAATATGCATAGAGAGATCATCTAATTTATATTAAAAGGAACAAAAGCCTGTGTTGCAGAAAAATGTTTTTTTTTCTTACAAATTTTCGGAGACCCACTCGATAGACGTGTAGCGTATTGAATAAGAACATATTCAGAGATAGAGAGGGATAGGTATTATGTATAGCACGGGCATTACAAAGCTATAAAAGGTGACACAATCTATTTACATAATTATGAATAAATGTTTTAAGATTAAAAAAAAGGAATCAATATTGAAGGAAGCAACAACTTAAAACAATTCTTCCAGCCGATCGTATCGATGGCGAAAACGAAACCATTATTCGAAAAGTTACAATTATTCGTACGTTTTGTCCAAACTAAAATGTTTTAAATATCTTTTATCGAGACATAATGTCAGAAACTTTCCAATTATCAGAAAAGATAGAAAACATATTGTCTGTCTGTATGGAGAGAATTCCTCCATCTCATAATATATACAATTGATTTTTATAACAACATATTTATTATGTTCATTAATATGGTTGAATTTGTTTTAATATGTTAACATTTAAACTGTCAAAATGTTTTCCTTCTGAAAAAGTATTGATTATAGAGAAAAACAAAAAAAGTACTTTTACAACGCACTAGGAATAACATTTTTATTAGTATGACAATTCTCCTACACTAAAAGTAGATACAGCACGTTATTAGTACTATATATTGATCCAGGCTCTCTTTCAGAGATTTAGTAACAATGTTCACTGTTGCATCTCACATCATTCATAAGAACCTGACAACACCCAGAACTCACCCTCGTATGGAAGTACTCCTCAAACACCGGGGCCAGCTCCGCGAGTGTCGGAGTCTCCACAACCGGCTCTAGCAACCGAAAGGTGAGCCTCCACACGGGCACCTCCACGCCGGTCCTCAACGCTGAAAGACACAGGGTGTAGCCACAGCCCGCGCCAGACGCAGGTTGCGTTAGCGACAGTCCACTGCCCTGACAGCCGCCCTCGAGAGTGGAGAGTTGAGCGCGCAGGGACTGGGAGTGGGCGGTGTGGAAGAGGAGGGCACTGCCGAGGAAGGCTTCAAGCGGCGAGGGGCATTGCAGAGAGGGCGCTTGGGTCAGTTGTGCGAGTTGGTTGACTGTGAGGCCGAGCCAGGAGTCCGCTGAGGGATTAATCAGTTCACAGTTAATAGAAGCACTGGACCGGGGGGTTGTAAAGAGAGTTAGGCGAGTACAAACCTTCGATGTCCATCTGGAAGGCGTCCTGTAGGGAGGCGTACAGTTTCTGCAAGACGAAACAGAGAGTCGAGAATGAGGGAAATCACCCGAGACAAAACATCAAAAGAGACAAAATCGAAACTAATTATTTGTTGAATATTTTAAAGAGATTTTTTTTTGAGGGGATTTAAAGGATTTTCTGTCTCGTACAAAAATGTGTAACAATAAAATGTAGACATACACGGAAATGTTATAAAAGGATAAGTCGAGAAAATCAAAACGATAAATCTTACATATTCTGTTCTAAACCTTAAAACACGACTCATGTTTACTTCTTCAACATCAAATTATTAAATAAAAAGAAAGAACAGAATCCAAACTATTTCTTAGACTTACAGATATGGCTTCCTGGAAAATACAGCGAAATTAAAATGAACAAATAAACCATTTCTCATAAAAGAAAAAGTTTTCCCGGTGTAAGAAAATGAATATGTAACTAAATGACTCGGAGAATAATGAAGTGAAAGAAGTTTACAGAATACAAAATAAACTTCTTCCATTTTGGAATCATTCAAAGTTTGCAGAATTATCTGATTATTTCATAATTAACTACTCGCTGAATCTCTTTTAATTTAGACTAGTTTTGTGTGGACTGTTAGTTAATCAATGTTATATTTTTGTCCAGCTTAAAACCACACGATTATGAGATATTATCAATTAATTAAATTATCAGTAGAGTTAAGAAATCACCAGCTTTTTAATTAAAACTTCAGAAATATCATAAAATAAATATACATAGAAACATCCCAAGGGTAGGAAAACTGATAAATTATTTTGACTGCTTAATTCGCTTTTCCTATATTGACAAAACTATTTTTCTTTCGCGACAAACCGCCAAGACGTCACTCACATCGAAGGCGGGCAGAGGATGGAAGCTAGCCACGGTGTTCTTGGCGACCATCTTGTCGGCAGCATCGCTGAGCTGCACGGTCAGACCCGAGCCTGACCCCTTGGATAGGGAGATCTGCAGGGCCAGCTGAGATCTATAGATGACAACCAGGTCGTGAGTGGAGAAGGCCAACAGGTAGAGATTACGGATGGGGGTCACCTCAGAATCGGGCTGAAGAGATAGAGCGTGATATGCTGCCTCAAATAACTGCGATGGTGAATAAATTATATAAAACTAAATACAATGACATTTGGTGTCAATTTAAGGTTAAATTGAGAGGTACCAATCCACCAATCCAGTGAGAGCATACATAACAGTTTTATTAAAAAAAGCCACTCTGCAGCTGAGCATTATGTCTGCAAAGAAGGATGCAGTATTCTTTGAGATGAATGGATTTCAGTTATATTTAGCAAACATTACGCAAAAGGATTCAGGAAAGGACTCTTTAAAAGAGTTCCTATAATATTGATGCTTTTTATTTTCATACTATTTGATGTTATATAGGAGTCTGACAATATGTCTCTGTTGATGAGTACAAACAAGACCCTCATAAGAAATCTCTTCCTTTTGAATCGAGACTGATTATCGGTTAAAAGCAGCATTTTAGTCCAGTCGTCTTGATGGTAAGAACATGTCAAGATCTCTGGGTTGCAAAATACTGGTCTGTGGTCATATTATTTAGTGTTAATGATATTTGTGAACTAGTAAATAAATATACAACAATAATAAATAGATTTCTGTAAACTATCAAATCAATTGAATAAGAAAATGTCCGATAATAATACTTCAAAAGTTTGTTGCAATTGAATAGACTGTAGTAGAATAAATGTTATTGATAATAGAAACAAACTTAGATATAACATAAACATTATAATTCAATTGTTTATAATAGTTTTAACTTTAACAAACAGATTTCTGCTGCAGCATTGAGAGCTCATTATTGATTAGCCGAAAACTGTGGTTACCAATTAATTAAACACGATACCCTGGTCAGAGCATTTGGCATAACCTTTCATTATTGTATAAGGCAGGGGAAGCAAACCGTAAATAAAAATGTGTTATGTCATGTTAGAAAGAGGCGTTCACTCAATGTATGTCTGTAGCAAGCCAGCTACATACATAGCAGTTAAGAATGCAATCTTACAGTTGGTAGAACTTCCGCATTCAATATTTATTGATCAGTCGAAACCTGCAGTGGCTATTAATTAATAATAAAATAATTCTAACCCTGGTCAGTGCTTTTCCAACCACATTTAGTTATTTTTATAAAGATAGGAAATAATTCATAATTAATATAATAGGAACAAAATTAATATTTATAAACTATTCAGTATTTGAAGTAATACATCCCGATAATCCTGTAGACAATATAAAATGAAAGTAGATTGATTAATTGAAATCTTTTCGGAAAGCAAGTTTTCATAAATTGAAATTTTCAAAATTGATAACAACCCTTCAGACTTCAACTTTCCATTGTTAAATCGCATTTTATTTTAAAAAAATGACCATTAGGCAAAAAAAATCCGGACACATGAATAATTCGTACGATACACCTACAATCTATCAATCAAAATTGAGTTTGAAGAATAAATTAAGGTAATTCCAACTCACCAGAACTGCATGGACAACAAGGTCTGGATCTAAAAGTAAGTAAGCAGCCAACAGGAAGTCCTGTGTTTCTTCAATCACCTGTAAATAAAATCACGAATGAGTGATGACACCAATGACACAAAAGCGATCAATTAAAGCTCAACATAGATGAAGAAAATTTAATAGAAATACAAGAATATTCACGAAACACTTTAAAACGCGTGTTTTAATTAATAACTTTTAATTACAACAAATGTTATTCTTTTTTCGCCAAGTTCAAAGGGTCTCAATTATGCTAACTTTTATCTTGGCGGTAAACGGGAATATAAAATAAAAATGAGATGACCTACATTGACAAGACTGAGAAGTGATCCAGACCTCTCTAGATGCTTGAGAAGGTGATCCTTGTTGAGAACGTGGGGGTTGACAGGACACCGGCCTATACTGCCCAACTCTATGGAGAAGCCGGAACACTTCTGATAGCTCACTGTGTACTGAAAGAGAACAAGCAGTAAATATCGTGACATTCTCCCTCCAAAGATATTTAAATAATACCATTGTTGGAATAAAACATGAAGTCTGCATCGAACCACAATCATGGTTCTGGTTAATAACTATGACTTCGTTCTTAAAATAATAACGTCAAAATAGAAACTCTAAAGCTATCCATAATTACAATGCATCTCATTTCCTGTTAAATTACCAAAAACTCTCAAAAGAAAATGTGTTGTATGAGAGTATATTTAATGTTCTAAAATTAAATAATATGAAAAAAGGGATTTTGAAAAAGAATGTTGCCATTGATAAATAGATTCAAAAAAGTAATATTAAATCAATTGCAGACTTACGAAATACTTTGAGTTGGATACACACATAAAGCGAAACACCCTCCAGTCGAACTTTTCACAGATTATTCCAGCTGCTTGACAAGTATCTACAATTTCATTCAAACGTTTTAAAACAATCAACCAATCGCAAAATCTCCTACACTGAATTTTAAGACTTGCCAGCTTGCTGTAAATCGGCGGAAATCTGTTGCATAACACACATAGAGTGCCACCAATCAACTAACTGCCTCACAGCATCCCGAATATGGGCCAGACTGTGAACGACGAATGTGTCTGTTGTCACCATTTGATTGGCCGAGAGGTGACCGGTCATCAGCCAATCAGCGCGGAGACTGCGAGGTGAACAGGTCGATTGCAATCGAATTGTGCAGCCAATGAAGTGCTCTTTCAGCTGGACACAGCCCTTGTGCCAGAGCTTATCGGGACTGGGAAAACTTTAGGAGAAAAGGTACCAGAATGCCCTCTCAATTAAATCCTCGTTAAACGAACACCGGTAGTGAAATTTCATGACAGTTTGTTAAAACAACTCTCGTAATGTTAATTAAAGCGTACACACTTGTTCTATTCAATAACAATAAATTACAAATTAAACTCTTTAGAAATAGGTGTACAGGTGTTGTCTTCTATTATTAATTATTTCTTGGAGACTGTATAAAAATATCCTTATTATATATAATAACATATTTACTATAAACGATGTATCTAATTTTGTTCATTTTAAAAACCCTCAGAAATAAAAATCAATATATAAATTAAAATATCAGCTTATGTTTAGAGACCAGTCTGAAATTTATGGATAACAACGACCAAAACAATTAAAATAATTATATAAACTTCCGCATTATGAATTACGTCTGATAATTTCTACTCCAGACATAATAAGAATGAAATGTTTTACCTGGTAATTTGAATATCGTTCACAATACGCGGAGAGGTCGTCTTCGTATCGAAGGTGAATTCAACCTGATTTGATGTGAGCTAGAGCAAGGTGAGATAGACAGAGGAGATGAACATTTATTAATTCTACTAAGAAGACTGACAGGAGCACAAAGAGAGATGTGAAACATATTCTATATCAAATTAATTGCGTGTTACAAATGTATTTGAGCTAGAAAATCAACACAGCTTATTATTGTCGAAGTGAATCTGGACAATTTCCGTCAAGAAAACATAATTCGTATTTCATAACTACAGATAATCAATATTATATAGTGAAGTTATATTAATTATTGCCAGTTCGCTGCTAACCAAAGTATACACATGTCCATCTTATTTCGATAAAATCAATAAAGAAACAAAGATATTCATTTTGAAAACAGAAAATATGAACTTTTAATAAATAGAATTTAAAAAAATAAGTGGCAGACAATAGTTTACGCCCGAAGTTTCTTCAATGGATATTTCTTTTGTAATATAGAAACATTTCAGGCAAGATATGGAAATATTACTTCTTCGTGCGAGACTTAACAACTATTCACACAATTTTCTAACAAACAAGTTATCGAATGTAATTTAGTTAAGAAAGACTAACTTTAAAATGGACAGTAAACAAGTACTAAAGGCAGTCTTCGGTAACCAAACAGTTCGTAAATATTCCTACAATGAGGTACCCACCTCCCAAACCAAACTCTGCATAATAGACACTGCCTCACAACGGGCAATGATCTCCCCAAGATCCGGAACCAATGCTTCCTCATTCCGTGACGTCATCATTGGATCATCTGCGACCTCTGAGGGAGAGGTAATCACCCCAGCCTTATATTGGTACTCATCAGACAGTCGTAATCTCTTGCTAGGGGATGTTGAGCTCGCTGTGGGGTAAAGATATTCTGTAACAGCCTCAAGTAGGCCCCTCTTTGACCCGGCTTTGTGAATTGAAGACGTTTGTGAAGACTCGGGGGGCTGCTGCAGGAGGAAAAACAATAATTACTTGCGACTATCGATCATGCAGTTAATCAATATTTGGCGCCAAGATATGTCCACTCGATGACGTCATAGTTTTATGTGATTTTGAATAAGATTGGATATCAGAGAATCCAAATTTTATATAAACACAATAAAACACAAGGAATTAAATCCAGAAGTCTGCAGAAGACAAATGTTTGGGAAAGATTTGAAGACAACAAGGCTTGTGTATGTTAGCTAATGGCATAAGAATTATTGATACAACCATAAAATGCGTCAACTTAACTCTTTTAAAATCATCTGACAGGATTTGACTTATATAAAGGGAAACTAATACAACTGTATTAACAGAATAAGGAGAGAATCGATACTTCTGCGATTAAACGTTTTTAAAATGAATATAGCAGATATGATGTTTAAAGATAACAAATTGAGTGAAACATTTCTGATCAGTATAGATTAGAAAATCACAAAATACGAACAACAATTGAACAGTCACATTTGTACTAGATTATTATTCCATCCCTCTGAATTAGCGACACTCACTGGATCTCTGGCGATCTCTCTGCTACCCTGAATTCTCCTCAACAAAAGCGGCCTCTTGAGCAGTGAGTGTTGGGCATGAGGAAGGACCTGGCCCGCGGGGGTGCAGGGTCGTGTGGCCAGGAAGAACACGCGGTAGACAACGGTGAGGTTGTCGCTACTCTCGGGATAAACGAGGAGATAATGATCCGAGTGACAAAGTAGGCTGAAGAAGGTCATGTTTTCGGTGTTCTGAAAGACATTGAGAGATCGAATCAAAGGCAGATGTTCCAAAATCTATTTATGGATAATTGCTTGCTCACATTCAAAAGTGAAGAGAGATCTCTACTAACAGGATCTTTAGCACTGGTCCACAGCGGTAGGGTCACCAAAGGACGCACCCAGGACCTGTAACGAGACAAGCTCCTTTTCACGCGCTCCTTCGCCAGCCAGTGTCGTAGACGGTCCAGTTCCAAGGCCATTCGTCGCCGGTGGCCGACACCTCCACTGTCCGTTGTAACTTCAGCGGAGAACAAGTCCTGCAACGCGGTCAGGCATCGCTTGGGCCCGAAGGAAGTCTCGCTGATGTGGTTGTGTTCGGCCTCTTCAAGGAGAGGGAGGTAGGCACGGATCAACCCGATAAAGGGGTCCACGTGCATACGGAGTAGTTCGTTGGGCAGAGAAGGAGATAGGAGGGCGACTTCGAGTTGAAGGGGGATGTTGGTGAAGGAAGTTGGGCTGGGTGTAAGGCAGAGGAGTTTGCGTTGCAGGATCTGAGTGAAGATGGGGTTTGGTTGATATGAGAAAGAATGATATCTGGTCGATTTAATTGTTAAATACAAACCTTAAGAATAACTTGACTGCGAACGCTAATAGTTCTGGCTAGAAGTTGTTTAACTGAAAGGTCCTTGCCCTAAAGGGAAAAATAAATATGACCTTAGTAGTACATCGAAAATATTGAAATACTATTAAACACGTACAGAAATGGTCCTTCCAATTTTACACTGGCTGTAATCGGTAAGGTCTGGACTGTGCATTACTTTGAGAGATCCGCCACCGGATCCTTTACGATCAATAAAAATTGTAACTGCATACACTGTAAGAGACAATAAAACTGTGCTATAAAATTATCAAAAAAAAAATTTGTTTAATAATGACAACAAATTATTAATCTGATACTATATAAATTAATGAAATAAAATAAAGCTTTTATTTTAAAATATATAAAAATTCAAAACATATTGAGTTTACTACTTCACAAAACTTTAGTAGTAACGTATTATATATTTTTAATAAATTCAAAATAATATAAATTAAAAAATATATAAAAAATTTTCTTCCGTTAAATGAAATTTAAAAAAACTGTAAAACAGAATATCACCTTGTGGTGGCTTCATACCGGATCTTCTGATTCGATTTCTCCAATAAGAGATCTTGAGATGATCTCCTGTATGGTACTTGTCGATAGCCACAAGGTTTCCACTCTGAGTTTTCATCAATTTTATAGTTTGCTCTTGCAAGATTTCCAACTGGATAGACAATGTGAAGTCATCTGTGTCCAGCCACATAGGTAGCAGATAACAGTTAAAGAAAAAACTATGTTTACACTTTTAACAAAAAATAGACTTTGTCCACTTTAACTATGCTACAACGAATGATCACACTACTATGAGTAATATTAACAAAGGATACGTAACATGTAGTATATGTGAACTAAAGGAGGTCGCTTATCAAAGTTCTTGTCCAGAATTCTCGTCTGCACACGACTTTGCAGGAACAGAGAGTGTTCATGATTCATCCCAATCTTCCGACCTTAAAAGGAAGAGATTCTTGGAGAGTAACAGTGAACTGATAAGTAACTATAAATAATTGTCATTGACATTATCCTCTTGAAAATATTTTATGCGACAAATTAATAAATAAAAAACTATGTTCATCAAGCGTTGAAGTAATAAGTGATTCACGACAAATGTACAAATTAAACCATACAATTAATATCTTATAAATGTTTGACTAACCAGGAGATTCTGGGTCCTTGACAAAAAGATCTATACCAAGAATTCTCCAAGGAAACTGGGGATCATCTGACATCAGAGTCATCTTAATCTATTGAAGGAAATACTCTTTTTTAATTAATTATAGGGGTAAAGAAATGTTACTTATTTTTATTGCAAACAATAAGAACGTTTTTGTCTCACTTTGAACTCGCCGGGAGTGGAGATACTAAGGTATCCATTGGACACCTTGAGGCATTGCATTTGCAAGGGGATTTGTGTTCCCCGAAGTCGAGCCAAAATCACCTTGTTTAGTTGAATAAGGGAGTCCTCCTTCTCAGCGACAGTCAAATTAGATGCGGGAACAATTTTGTCCTGAAGTCAATAACCAGGTTGTAGTTCGTAAAACCACTATCAAGTGTTCATAAATAAATACCTTTAAACATAGCGGCAAACGTGTATACGATTTCCTGGTGAAAATGTCGACACCCAGAATGATGCTAAAAACGGGCAATCTATAAAAAAAGTTAAATGAAAGTCAATAATCGTAAACAGTTTCCAATTAGAAATAAAAACTGTTTCTTATTACGTGGCATTGGCTAGAACCTCTCTGGAATTGAAAGTGAGTGCGTTAGCTGTGTCAATAAAATGAAACCTTTGCTCTTCCAAATATTCAAGTATTTCCTAATTTTAAAAAGAATAAACCAATGGAAATTTATATGAAACGTTAATACAAGAAAATTAAATATTAACGTATTCTTATAATTTTTTTACAAAGCAATAATATATAAAAAACACAAATATAATTATATGAAAAATAAAATCATCACAACTATTTCAAGTATTCTGGAAATTATATAATATAGAATCAAAAGAATTAGTTTTCTTACATGGCTTTTATCGACTCTTTCCGCACTATTAGCCCAGGTCACTAAAGCTAATATGCGAATAAAAATAAGACGTGTTTGATTTAAAAATTCAGCTATGGAGATCTTCTTCTCCATATCAGTTTTACTTGGAAGTCTAAATTAAAAAAGATAGAAATGACGGTATAAATAAGTAGTCTAGTTACCAAATGCAGGCACTCAATCAATACTCACAATTCTACAAGACGCTCCAGTTCTGTGTAAACTTTCTGAATTGCAAAGTCAATTAGCATGGTTAGCTTCACCATTCCTGGTCTTTGAATCGATAATGAATCAGGCGGAATTGGGGCATCACCCACATTCTGAGTAACTTGAAGAGGTGAGTGAGTGTCCCAAGACATTATTTTCCTTAATTAGAGTAAACACCAAGTTTCGAAGATCCAAAGGAAAAATCTGATATTTTTTCAAAATATAAAAGAGTAAAAATATTAACTTTTTTCTTATTAAATAATTATTAAAAATACCTTTTTTATATACAGAGTTGTGCAAAAGTTATCATACTATTGAATAGATACACAGAAAATATGTATATATGAGTTCATAATATATTTTCAGTAATTTTCCATTAATATGAGTTTTCGAAATATCTTAAGCAAAATTAGATCCATAAATATTAATGTTAGCTTTCTAGACACATATATTTGAATATCAGTGCTTTACCATAACTTTACATACTAATTAGGCTAAAACTAAAGTATGACTAGACTAATAATTAAAGAACACAATTATAAATTTTATACAAATTAAATAATTTCAAAAAAATCCTTAATTTTCCTATATTTAATTTCCTATCTGCCCTTCTCAAATTATCCACTCCAAATCAAATGCAACAAGCAGCCCTTCTCAAACTACCCACTCCAAATCAAATGCAACAAGCAGCCCTTCTTAAACTACCCACTCTAAAACAATCACAACAAGCAGCCCTTCTCAAACTACCCACTCCAAAACAATCACAACAAGCAGCCCTTCTCAAACTACCCACTCTAAAACAATCACAACAAGCAGCCCTTCTCAAACTACCCACTCTAAAACAATCACAACAAGCAGCCCTTCTCAAACTACCCACTCTAAAACAATCACAACAAGCAGCCCTTCTCAAACTACCCACTCTAAAACAATCACAACAAGCAGCCCTTCTC
>JAUZNC010001641.1:0-40420 GCA_034780395.1 Vannuccia rotundouncinata | reverse complement strand
TTCAACATATCAATGAACTGGGTATTCCAACAGAACGCATTTTTTGGATGCACGACAATGCTCGTCCCCATAAGGCTGGCTCACCGCACTGAGCAGTTTCTGGAAAATGCAGTAGTTTCTAAACTTGGATTAATAAAACTAATTTTTTTTGACAACCTATATATCGATATTTTAAGGTTGTAAAATTTAGTTTTTTTCATAACAAGTTAATTGTTGATGTCTTAATAGGGTTTGAATTATTTTCGAAAAAGATCAAAAATATTATTATTTAACCATTAAATTGTAAACAAACAGACAAATTCAAAATAAAATTGATCGTCGCGATTGATCAAATATTGTATTTCAAGAATGTTCGTTCTTAAATTATCGTATCATGGTTAAATCGGAAAATGTGATATTTACGTTTATAAAATCTTTTATAGTTTTAAAAACTATTTCAATTTATTTTACTTTAAAATTATCAAGGTGGTGTGAAGTCATCAGGTGAACTCATCAATAGCTGTGAATTCTACACTCCACACTCCTCCCAGAGCTGGAAGACCACCGGACATCTTCTGGCCGGACGGGCTGGTCACATGATGGCCAGTGTTGGGGACATTCTCTACCTGGCCGGGGGTGTCCGGCTGTCCCATTGCCGGGAGCTTGGCAGCGTGTTGGCGGGGTCAGAAGGGGTGTGGCAGTACCGGGCTAAGGATCATTGCTGGAGCGAGATTGACAGTGAATATCCACACGCTCTGGAGAAACCAACCGCTAGACATTCGATGGTTGCGTTGGGGAAGACGCTCTATTTTATTGGAGGTATGAGGGGGTGATTATAAACTCCTTTTTTATGTGGTACCGTATTTCTCCGCGTATAAGCCCCCCCCCCACATATAAGCCCCCCCCCCTTCTTTGAGCCTCAAAAATGTTGATTTTTGTATGAGCCACGTATAAGCCCCCTCACCTCCCCTTAATACAAAATGTTCCAATATTAAATAGTATAAGTATATTATATTTAACCTCCAAAAAACATAAGGTTCCTATAACTATCCAATGTCTTATAATTAATCAATATAATTACCTATCAACAAACATATATTTGATTAGGTAAGTATATATATATTAGTTTATTTTGAAACGTTTGTCAATTATTTTTGCCTACACCTATCTATCTATTCGGTTACTAATTGAATTCAATTTCTGTCAAGTAATGAATGTTAATTTGTTTTCGGACTTCCGTTTAAGCCTCTGCCACCCACCCCCCCCCCCCCCCCCTTAATTACTTTGAGTGGCAAATATTATTTTTTTAGAGGGGGGGGTGGGGTTTCGCGTTATATTCATGTACAAAAAAACTAGAAGAATAATACAACATATTCTTAACATTTATTGTAGAAACTATTTTTATTAAACTAATATAGTATATAGGTTTATAGTAATATTAATTAATTATAACCTCTTTTATAATTTAGTTTACTTTAAATTAATTTAAAAATTAAACTAAAATATTAAAACAACGGATATACACAACGAAAGAATATATTTCAAGATTAAAGTTATAGTTAAGCCTCTTTTTTATTATCAAAACTAAATAAATTCTATTTTAATCTAATCAATTCATGAATAAGTTATAATTAATTATACTTCACTCTATATAATCAACTTTGTATCAGGATTGAAGACGGTCATTCACGAAGAACGACACAGACAAATGACGATGCCAATGGCAGAATCTTTCACTCCAGAATACGTCTTTGGAGCTTCCAGTGGTACTTCATTCTCTCCTATGATGGATCAGAGAGAGTGGTTCAGCCCCTGGGACCGCTCGTTGCCCTCTTCAAGGCACCCTAGACACGATGCTGCGGCCGTTGCTATGGGTAGGTCTTTGATATGCGCACAAAAAAGCAATTTCTTCTCAATTTTCTTATTGTCTATGCATATTGCACAAGTACGTCTATATATAGAAATTTTACATAATTACATAACAAAAAATTTGTCATCAATAACTGCTTCATTTCAACATATTTTTACTTTTATAGAAAACTATAATTTTTAATAAGCGACCCAAGTTTGAGAACAAAAACAATATTTACTATATCAATATTTTTCAAATTGAATTCAGTGTATTTAACAAAAATGTTCGTTAATGTATTATTTCTGTCCAACTGTTATGGATGTACAATTAAATTTTATTATCAACTAAAATTATATTCAATGCAGGAAGTTCCATCTACCTATTTGGGGGAAGTACGACCAATGAAGATGCCAATAAAGGAATCAAAGAAGTTGAAGTCTTCGATACTATCAGTAAAACTTGGACAACCCTTTGCAAACTTCGATCAGAGGGTAAAACTAAATTTTGCTTCAATTTAATTCATCATTTATAACTAATTTTTCATTCAAATTTTTGAAACTATTGTTTCGCAATATATAATAATAATACTAGAAAACGAATATTTTGATTTTTTTTCTTGCGCAAACATAAAATTTTTTGAATTTAAACTTTGTTTACTGTTGTTTTTGTTTTTTTCACGTTAAGGTAAATATTTTACTATTTGTCTTGTGTCAATAATTTTTAATCGATAATAACATATATCAAAAATAAAAGTCAGATACTTACAACATCAAAGAATTTCAAATTTCAACAAGTATTTGAAATTTCACAAAGTTACTAAAAAAAGTCATGAATATCGATTATGCATTTTATTTTATTGATTAAGTTAAATTTTATATTGTATGATATTTTTATAAAAATTTATTTATTTAAATGTATATTTTTAATATAAATATTTTACACAATAATAATTTTAATTCATTAAAAATATTTTTAATATTAAAATGTTTTTATTACAATAATCTGAAATTTTATTTTATTTTTTTAAAGATTTTAATTTTAGCTTCATATCTTATAGTCAGGTCAGGCAGGTAACAGAAAAATCGTGCAAATGATGATAAAAGCATCAAATTTGGTACACTTGCTCTCCATGTCATACTAATCGAATCTGCCCGATTAGTCAATCAAAAATTCAAAATGGCTGCTCTCAGTTCACGAAAATTCAAATTCACGAAAATAACTAAAAAACGACAAATATTTTCTTTACCAATATACACTTTTAAAATGTACATAGGATCATTTTACAGATTAATTAGTTAATTTTCAGATATATATATATATAGGGTGTCCAGAAAGGTATTGCGTTTTAAATTAATTTTCATTACTCACTATCGATGCATTGTAAGCGATATAAATCTATAATGCTACATCTATGAATAATAATATTATACAGGGTGGAAACATGCGAATATGCAATTTAAAATAGATTTGAAATTAATTGTGAAGATAATTTTTGACCGTATTTTTCTATGGTATGTAACCTTGACAAATAACAAATCAGAATTTGGAAAAGGACAGACTAAGGGTTGATTTTCAGAACGTCCGTGACTTCCAAAATTAAGTCACACAGTCCTTGCTTCTTTAACTGAGCAGAAATTGAAAAAAAAAGAATTTGGAGAACTACAAACTCATTGGATCAATGTTATATGTGCCCATGGTTGTTATTTGTAAATATTTGGACATAATTCCATCTAATGTTGCATTTATTCTGAGCTAAATAATGATTAATATTAGTCATTCATGTTTTGGATTAATTTTGTTATCAGTATGGATTAACAATATCTTATTTCTTATATTGTGAGTAATAAAAATTAATTAAAAAATATATATATTTATAGAAACGAATCAAAATTTTGTTTTAGTAATATTGTAACTTTTCATTTCAGTTGATCTTTCCAACGTTACAGGGGTTCTACTAAAGTACCCAATATTATCAGACAAAAGAAAATCCAAGAGACAAACAGCTTCGTCTGATTCAGCGAAACATTCCTCTTCCGCTTCCACCGAAAATATGAATTCGGATAGCGCCAAATCACCAACTATTTATTATAAGATGAATTATATATATTGAAAAACTTTTATTAAACAATAATTGTACAATATTTGAGTATTTTGTAAATAGAATATAAGTTAATTATATTTAAGTATTGAATTTAATTTATTTTATGTCAATGTCGCAGTTTTCGGGCGAACAATTGAACAATGCCACATTTAATTTTGTAGACATTTATTTAAATTCAATAAATACACAGATATCAACAATCATAGAAATGTATATCTGATTTAAACGAAACAAAAATTTATTTATTGAGATGGGGCAAAGTTTCACGACCTTTCAAGCAAAAAAGTATATAATATGAAAAATAATTTCTAACTGCAAAATTTCTGTAGTTGACCAATCAAAATAATGATGTAATTTGATTATGTCCAATTGTGCAGAATATTCTTTCGACTTTGGCTGATTATATTTTTTGAATTTGGCAATCATTGTTTGAGCATACGATTTGCTTGATTAAAGTCAGGATCTCCTATAATATTTATGTATGGTTTTTAGAGTGAACCAACGATACAAATGCAAACTTGTAAGGGAATTTTTTGTCTAAATTCCCTAAAAATATATTTTAAATAATTGTTCATGATATAATTGGGGACATTAACAAATTATCGCACAAATTTTTGGATCTTAAGAATGATCGAAAATGACTCATGGCTCTATCAGTATTTTGTATTTCGAGTTGATCTAATTCGCTTATGACATTTTCAGTGACATCTTTTAAACTTTGGAAATCAAGAAGCATGTCGATGAAACTTGGTAAAAGCTCTTCCAAAAGTAAAAACCGTATTAAGATTGTGAGAAAATTCAACGATTAATTTGTTAAATATAATTTCAAACTCATTTAGTTAAATTACGTACATATTGTCGATAATGACAGCAAACAAATTTTATTAAACAAGAACAATTATAAGTTTTTATAAACAACTTTAAGTAATTGTGTTTCAATGCAACCAACAAAAGTTTATAAAATTTGGTCAAATGGGCTGTCCTAAAATTTTGTCACGCTAAATGGGAGGGTAAAAGGGAAGGTTTTTTAAAATGTGACGAGCATTTTTGTTGGATTTTTGTATTATTTTACTTGTTTTAGTCGTAATTTGTCATGAAGAACAAATAAATCCCTTTTTAATAATTATACTTGTCGACGGTGGCCCAAATGAAAATCCGAGGTATGCACCGAATATAGTCAATTTTATTAGCTATTTTCGATTTCAAATTTATGATAATTTGCTTTAATTGGCTACAAATGCACCAGAGAGATCAGCTTTCAATCGAATAGAAAGACGAACGGCTTTTCTTTCTCATGATTTGGTGATACTAATTGTTCTATCACACTGTCAATCTGTTTGGGAAGATATGCATAATTAAAATTTTTTACAACAATCATTGATCAAACCTATTGTAATGTTAATTATTTTATTTAAAATGGGTATTTTGTACCTATAGATTGTTTTGAATCCGTTTTCTTCCAATTATAGATTTTCAATTAATAAAAAATACATCTGTATATTATACTAACTTCTCTTGAATTTCATTTAAATCAATGATGCCTTTAATATTAATGGTCAAATTTTATTTTTCCTGTACCAATCTCAATAAAATATTTCATGGAGATGAGGAGGGGAGGGTAGTACTAAATGCGACATAATTTTGGAGGGAGGGTTGGGGAAAATGAGACGATCAGTGACGAGGAAGGGTTGGTCAAATAAGCGTGACATAATTTTAGAAAAACCCTATATCCTTCATTTTCTAGGTAAAATTGTATTTATGTCGTTAAAAATTGGGTACTTCAATATATAATAAAAATATATAATGTAAAATTTATATACAGAATAAATTACATTTTGTTTTAATGTTCCAAACAGAGTGTTTCGCTAGTAACAGAAGCTGCGCTTTAGTTAATTCAGTGAATATTTACATTTTCGGTTATATTTATTTTATTATAAATGATTTGATGTCTTAAAATATTTTAAATGGCGTTAAATGGGTAAGTTTAGGAGATTGAAACAAGCGATAACTTTTATTTTAGATTGAAAACAAAGCTATCTAAAAATTTGTATAAGTACAGTAAAAGAGATGATAATTGATTTATTTTTATTCAAATTTGAATTGGAATAGAAAAATTAGTCATAAAATACTTTATTACCCCCATGGATTCCAGCCTGAATTCAATATAACCTTAAGGGGATATATCTAGCATACAATCAGAAAGTTTATATATATTATAATCAAGAGAATTGGAAAAGGCTAAGTATCCACCATACCAATTAAAAAACACATCATATATGAAACGCAGACTGGCATGGACTACCCTGGATCAGTCTGTATTAATTAGATTTAAAATCTTATTACCTAGACTATTCCAAGCATAAATTCAATGCAAATATATATAATGAGTATTGCAGGAGTAAGGATTATTGCAACAAAAGTATATATATATCTGCTTTTATATCTGAAGATTAAACAATTTTGTCAGTTATATATATATATACAAATTATATATCATATTATAACAATATTCAGGTAAAATACAATAAGATAACAAACAAATAATTTCAGTAAAATTTAACATTTGTATTTTACTTTATTGTATTTTACCTATATATTTTTATTATATATTTCTCTGACATACTCTACAATATTATAATAATCATTTATACCTAGTAATTTAATAGAGATTTCTACACAAAAAAAATATTTTATACATAATGGTTAACAGTTGGGAACCCCAACCAGTTCCAAACTGATCAACCAGTTAAGAACTTTTTTATTTTTTTAAAAAAGTTCTCAACTGGTCAGAAGTTCCAAACTGGTCAATCAATTGAGAACTCAAAAAATTATCTAAATTAAGCCTTTTTTATATTTGTCAAATTGATTAATACATGGTATTAGTAAATTAAAATAATTTTAAGAAAACCTATTTTTAGATCTAAAACTGTTATTAAAACAACAATAATGAATACATTGTGATAAGCTAATACAATATATATTTATATGTATATTATAAAACTGCGATTTATCATTGTTTTATATATAGACATATCAGCAAAGATAAACAAAACATGCCAATATCCCTAAGAAGCAAGATGGAAACAGTTATCAATCTCATTACAAAGTACTTAGTACTCCCTAATGTAATTGTGGTTATTCTTCCTGTACATCAAACCATTATATAGCATTTTCTACTGCAACTATACCATGTAATAAATGTTTCCATAATTCATTAATTGGTTTAGCCATTCTGTACAAAAGCTTTTTTTTATTGTTTAATCATTGCAGATACTTATAATTAAGGTGTGTCTTCTAGACATAACATCCCAATATGTTGTGTTGCATTATTCAAAGTCCCAAATACACCAATGGGGCTTCATATAAATATGAACAATAGAAATTATTGTATGCAGATTTCTATAATTCCATCAAATTGTTAAATAACTCATTTAAAAGCTGTAATTTTATTATTTAATAAAATAGTTTGTGAGTAATAATTTTCTAACATTTTATTTTTATAGACATTAATATATTTCTTTCCAACTACAAGGATAAATTTAAACTATATATACTCATAAATTTAGTTTAAAATCTAAATTGGTATAATATTTATCTATATAGTAAATTATTATAAATAATTTTAATTTACTAATATTGCACATTAATCTTTTTGACAAATATGAAAAACAACATAATTTAGATATTTTTTAAGTTCTCAATTGGCTGACCAGTTAAGAACTTTTTATTTTTTTAAATTTCTCAACTGGTTGGAAGTTCTGAACTGGTCAGGGTTCCTAACTGGTCACCAACATATACATTATATTATATAAAATAGTCAGAATTATGTTATTTTAAATTAAAATAAATATTTAATTTATTTTTTACTTAATAAGTAATTTTACAATATTAATTATTTACTTCAAGCAGAAAATATAAAACATCTGTATATGTATATGTATGGCAATATATGAATGTAAAAAGACATTGAATAATTATGATAATTTTTTGTTTAGGAAATGGGAATAAAATATAAACCAATCAAGTCTACTAATCTAAAAATAGAATCACATTCCATTATGTACTGTATGAATCAAATTATCTACTGTATCAAACATTAATTACCTTATCAGTAAAAGGTTAATACCCTTATATTTGTATTAAACAAGTATGTAAATATATATTTTGTAAATAGTACATTATTTTAATAAATACTAACAATAATAAACTATTGCTAATAATAAAGTTTTTTGTTTATACAATTTAAAAAAAATTAAACAATGAAACACTAAATGTAATGCATAACAATTAGTATTTTACCATTTCCATATATTAGTTATTTACTCTATAAAATTAGTTATATACTATTATTAAAATATGTAATGTAATATTTTAACAAATCATAATAAACCTATATGTTTAATAAATTAAATATTTAAATCTTGTACTAATGAAGCATAATATCAATATTTATTTTTGTTAAGTATTTTTATATATATCACAATTAAAATTGTAAAAAATATTCAAAAATTTCTAGGGTATTATTTTTTATTTAGTATTAATTAATATTTTTTTATTAACAATCATTCTCATTAATATAATTATTTGAACACTTATAACAGTCTATTGATATTTATATACATTAAACCTAAAAAATTATTGATATATATTCTTTACAAGCTTTCCCTAAATACAGTATTTAAAATAAAATAAATAACAAAGTAATAACTTAATAATATTTAATAAAATATAATGTAACCAATATATTTTTATAAAATTACAGCTAATATTTTAGAATAGATCAATTTAATTTAAATTTATAGAAAAGGTTACTTGACGGATAATTTTTTCTTAAGGCAATAATAATATTGGAAATTAATATTTTCTAATATAAAATTTCTCACAAATGTTCACAAAATTTTATAAACATACAAATTTTATTTTCAGAAAATATATTATGGACATGACATTTGAAATGTGTGAATGTGTAGTTGCTTTTTTGGTTTAGCCCACCTTCTTAATTATCTTTTTTTTGTATAGATTTGTGAAAATCAATAGTAAAATTGATAATAGAAGATTGGTTTTCTTGATTCTGGTTTAGATTTTTATGAAAAAATTAAATTTTAATTTTGGATAAGATCAAGAGGAAACTATATTTTGTAGGAGTTGTTAGGTGAAAATAAGTTCTGCGGCAAGATCAATGAATTATTTGCTGCCACATTGACAAAGGTCCCAAGTTGAAATGTCACGAATATAAACACTTGAATCAATAAAAATTATATTTATCTTTATTTATTGTAGTTTTAGAAGTTAATTTTATACTGAGTGTTTATATTTTATTGTATTATTATTATGTTCCTCTATGACACAGTCTGATATAATTCTACATTGAATAATGAATATGTGGTTAATAATAATTAATTTTTTCAAAATTTTTTTAATAAAAAATTTAATTTATATATATATATTACAATAGTGATACATCACATAGTTTACAACATATAATAAATAAATTATCATGAACTCTATGCAAACAAAATTATATTAACAACCAGACTGTAAAGCAGACAACATCCCCCTTAGCTAATAGATAACAGGACTCCTTCATATTAATTGAATTTAAATATTGACAAAAGTAGATTGTTTTTTTTAAATTATTCTTTTTTATAAACTAGACATTTAACATTAAATAAAAAGAATTTAATTGGCCTAAGACTATAATAATAGTAAGTAAGAATTTATTAATTATCCTAAACTTTAAAAAATATTTTATAATTAATATAAAAAAGCTGTATTTTTTATTTATGCAAGTAATTATGTCCACATGCTATAAATATTTAAATGGGTCTATAAAAGTGGACTCAATGCAGATATAATTTTTTTGCTATTTATTACATTTTGTGAAACCCTGTATAATGTTTCGAAATTGTTAGTGGCTAAATATCTGGTAGAAATTATATATTGCCTTGCATAGCTTCATTTATCTTGGGTTCTGCTTTAATGTTATTTTTTATTACACTAAATATTGTAATAATCCATCATTATAGAACTATTGGGATGTATGTTTATCAAATAAATATTTAAATGTAATGTTCTTAAATGTCCCTGTTTCCAACTGACAATTTTTAGTTTTAGTTGATCTTGATATAAATTTGAATACAATGTCATAATAATTGACATGTTTTTTACTAGAAAAGGTATTTATAAACTGTACATTTTTTATAAACTTTTTATTTAAATTTTGATAAAATAGTGTATTTTAGAAAAAATAGGGTATGTCTTTATGCAGGCCCGTACGAAGGAAATTTTATAGGAGGGGGTAAGATATTTTAAATGTGGACTAATATCACATAATATATGTAGCAAAAAATGCCTATTCTATAAAAGATCGTTTTTATCTAGTGTAAAATGAATATTTAAATGCACCCCCCCCCCCCCCTGCATACGTGCCTGTTATGTATTTAATATTTTTATACTATAGATAAAAAAATCATTGTTTAATATTTCAAAGTTTGCATTTCTACCATTTTATAAAATTATGTTTTGCTGTTTTAAATAAAAAGTACAAAATGGATGTTTCACAATGAACATAACCAGTTTCTGATTTGTCTGCAGTATGGAAGTTTCTCGAATGGATCATGATGCATCAGGTTCAATGCCTGCCATTACTTTCAATCGAACCTTCTCACGTGAAAGTAGCATTCTTCGAAATCCTAAAAACATAATAAAAACTAGAACAATTGATGGGGCTAAAGTCATCCAAAATGGCAAAGTATACCGTCAAATATTTGAGGCAGAGGTAAGATAAGATACACTAGATGGAAAACTGTTTCTTTAATTTATTAACATATTTACATTAAACATAAATTGATTGTTATATTTGTAATAATTAATTCATTTAAACTTTATTTTAATTACATTTTATATTTTAGTTTTAAATGGTTTACAGGTAAATATTAATAAAACTTATTAATAAGGTATTTTAAAGTTATTTTGTTCCAATTTTCGCCATTTTTTTATATTTATTATATTTCGAAAAGAAATTACAAAGCAACTTTTACCTCTGAACAAACCTTCAGGTCCAGCTCCACCAGGCCGTCAAAGATGTCCGATATGAACGAGAAAACAGGCCCCAGGTCAAAATGGCTCGTTCCAATCGAAACCTCTGCCTTCCGGTGGTAAATAATCTGACTACAATTCGGGGAATGTTGGCCCAGAACGGTGTCACATGGACTGGGGTCCTGCCCAATGAAGCGCGTGTAGAGAATCCAGTTTATATAAAGCAGGTATAATCTGACATTAATCACCGCTCATGTTCTTCAATTAAGATCTGTTTCCAGTGGTAACTGAATGTTTTCTCAATCTTTATAAATACAGATGAGAGAATTAAATATCCTTGAACGAGCTCACTCAGAAGACAATCTCTTCGCGCGAGAAGTTCATGACCTTCCCGACTTCATTCGGCCGGCCAAACTCTCTTCAAATATTATTGATCGGATTATCGAATACCGACGCGAGAAACACAACAAAGCCATAGAGGACATGCACCAGGAACTCTCCCAGATAAATAAAGTAACTTCCTTTGTTTTAGTCAAATTGTAGAATTCCATAAAGTTTATATTTTATTCAACAAACATTGAAATCTTCTATATAATTATTATTGAGTGTTTGTCATAGATCTAATTCTCTTTTCACCGCCTTCAGAACATCGAACCGAAAATATCCAACGTATGCGATGACTTGGTGGAAAAACTTGCAGATAGTGATTCACAAATTGACGACATAATCCAGCCACTGCGAAATGATGAGGTGACAGAGAACTGAATAACTTTGATCTTTTACTTTACTGTTCTGTTGTCGATTGTCAAGGGAAATAAAATAAACTATTTGACTTATTTTTCAGACAATGAAGTCACTGAAATTTGTTGATATAAACTTTATCTGGAGCGAAGTGACCAAACAGTCAAAATATCGACAAGAATTAATTCTGAATTTGGACTGCACGCTCTCTGACCTGGAAGATGAACGAGTTCTTTGGGTAAGCGTGTGTCACCTGTTATCCTCTGTCGAACTTACAGCTAACAGTAATCCGGTATCCATAACAAAGCAACCCCTCTTCCCCCCTCTGTAGCTTCGCACCGTAATGACAAACTATTCGGAACTTCTTGAACGATCCTCCCATCTGGCCCCAGCTGACCTGCACCGTATGATTGATGCCGAGGTTATGGTAGGCACATAGATCAAATTATACCTCTGTTGTGTTGGTTACTTATTTGGTTTTCCTTTCGATTTCCCACGCCATGAAGGAAATGAACCAAAATCTGCTGAGCAATCGTCGCGCCTACGCCGACCTTGTTACACGGCTGATGATGGCCGACATAGACCGGGAACATAGACAGCACTGCGCCTGGCAAGGTCGTGTTGACGATTGGAAGTCGCTCAACACAGAGGGTGGATCTATGGCCTTTCAGTGAGATGACTTGTTTTCATGTGTTCATAACTGTTTACTGAAGTGATAGGATGAAAGATTGTTGAAGGTTTCATGTGTATAATGAACGAGTAATGATAAAATATCTTTTGAATTTTTGTATTAATATTGCGTTATTTATTGTTTTATTACCAATTATTTAAAGAAAATGGTTATGATTCTATTTGGAATTAAATTTTAAGGTTTTTCAATTCAATTTTCAGACCAAAATAATGAATAATAAAGCAATCAGTAAAAAAGTAATTATTTGTAAAGTTGCTTGTTCAAATATTTTAATAGTTTTAACATTCAAAAAGCACTTTGTAGTTTTGTTCATACTTACTTACAATTGATTTGCAACATTGACTTTGCACTCTGCCTGTTGACATATAAACAAATTTATTCCTTTCTCAGAGATTTCATGAGGAGCCCGGAGATCGTGGACCCCCCTGGAGTGACCAACATTCTCGCCCGGATGAAAGAGGAACAATCCCACCTCAATCAAAAGCGAATTAGTCTCCTATTTGACCTCAAGTATGTTCCATTATATGTTACACCTAACTATTAAATGTTATATTTTATTGCACTTCTGACTTCTTTAGAGGAGAGTTGAAGCCACCCAACTTTACAAAACATCGAGTTTATGAGTGGAATGAGAAAATGATCAGTCTATCAAAAAATATCGGTGATTTAAACAAACTGTATTTATTGTAATTATTGTTCTAATGTAGACAGTGAGTGATTCGGTGTCAATTATAGAACCCTTTATGGGATGAAATGTTTTGTCGTCTTTTTAACCACGATTCTATTTTGTTGATTAATTAACGTTCGTTTGGTTCCCAATCAGATCAACTCAACCAGACCTATTTGAAGGAAATCTACGGCCACTATGAACAGGTCACTCAGCGATGCCTCAAGGAGATGGAGCGATGCAGAGTAAGATCTATTTCCAATCATCAAGATTATATCATACTCTTCAAATGTGTGAAATTTAGAACATCCGTGGTATTACATTTCAATTTCCTTTCTGTTCTCAGGTGGACATGATCGAGTCCGGAGTGTGCAACGAAGAAGAAGCACAGGAGGTCCTTGAACGACAATTCATCCCTCTTATTGGCGAGCGGCAGCGAATCTTTGAAGCCTCGCTAGAGAAATTCGATGTAAGACATTTGACATTCTTGGCCTGCCAGTTTCCTTTGTGGTAATTGATTTGATCATTTTCTGTTGCAACATCTGTTCCACAGAAAACCTTCGAAGGGGCAGCTGGTCGAGTGTCCAAACAGCTCAAGTCTCTCTTCAAGTTTTGCCAAGGTGTCGCCCAGTTATGGGACCGGCATGAGCTCGGCTTGGCCGGGCAAGAGAGGAAGTTGGCCGAGCGCCTGGAGACCAGTCGAGCCGTTCATGACACTCAGAACCAGGAGCGCGAGGCTGCCCTCGATATGGCCATGGACCGGATGCGTCAGGAGGCCACGGAGGCGGCGCTGAAGGACTGTCTCAAGAAATCGCTGGATATGCTGGAGAAGATCAAGCAGAGGTGAGTCTGAGTTGGTAGCAAAGAAATTTGTCCACGTAGAATGGAATTATATTCATGTTACGTTTTAAATGGTTATTTTGGAGATTTTCTTGTGAATTTAAATGCGGTGATTGTGTGCCGAGTTTCCTATTTGAATTAAATACGTAATTTGATTTTGTGATCGTTTGGTCAAAGACCTTTTTCAACATATTTGTATGGTTCAACCCAGTAGCAAATATCTACGATTGGTATCGAGACGTAGAGGATATTCGATAGATATAAAAATGTTGAGGTGTGTTAATTATGTAGCCAAAATATAAACAATGAATATATCGCTAAATTATATTTAACGACGGAGAATATAATCATAATTAAAATCAATATTTAAACTACAAACTATAAGCCATGGATTCAAAAGTACAATTATCCGGAAAACGTAATTAATTAAAAGTTTACTGCCTCTGTCGAATCCTATCTACAGTTGATCTCATTGTCTGAAACTTTTCTTATGTTCAGCTCTTGTTTGCAAATCATTGTGTAATTTGAGATAGTGAATGTTGAATTTATGGACGTCTGTTTTGTTCAAATAGATTTTTTTTATAATCGAGAGAACAGAATCAGTTCTTGAATCAATACACAGAACTATAATTTGTGTTTTTGATTATAATTTCAGTCGCATATTTCGGTTTCATTATTTATAAATCGTAATTATGTTTTAATTGAATTTCATTATTTTACTTTTTTGTGTCCAATGTTTTATTTATCCTAGTTTAATAATTAGCACACCTGCTCTCAATATCAACAGCTTCCTCCAGTTCCACAACCAGCAGCTGCACATTGTCAAAGGCTACCCGGGGATGGTTGACAGTGAAGTGGATGTCTTTGACGAAGCTCTCTGTCAATACTTCGGCCTTAAGAAGAAGGAAAAGTCCAATGTTAAAGAGGTGGGTTTCTCCTTTTTTCAAATGGTTGTTCCTAGTTAATAGTTCAGTAAAAGTTTGGTACTTGGTATCAAAAAAAACGAAATTTTACGGAGAATGACGGACAAAATGCCCAAGACTCGGATGTTTAGAGAGAAACAGTAAATTTTTGTATAAGGGCTATTAATTAAATTTTCCTTTTCATGTAAATTCTTTATCTAAGTCACAAATAATTGCTTTATGATGCATTCTGGATGCAAATAATATATTATCAATAGATAGACCCATGTATATAAAGTATCTAAATATTTTTTGAAAAATGTTTATCCATAGACATTTTTCAAAAAATAAACGTCTAAAATAATTTATTTAGTGAATATCTCAAAAGGAAGCATTTAAGATGCTATATCTGTATTACCATAAATAGAATGATGACCATATTCTATCAGTTTGAGTAGGTAAAATGTCCAGAAAAAGTTCAGAATTGTTTGAATGGTCGAAAAGTTCTATTTTGGTACAAAATATGATACCAGGTACAGCTCTGGTGTATTTAGTTCCAGGTTCAATCAAAATTTGACTAGCCTTTGAATATAGAGATCGATTGTTAGATTACTAGAAACCCCTTCATGCACCCTTTGTTACATATTTAGAAATCTGGATCTTCTAAGGAGTCCTCACCATCGAAGTCATCGAAAGATTCCGTCCAACGTGACGCAACATTCACAACTGAAGCTTCTCCAGCTACAGAGGTTTCACCACGAAAGTCACCAAGCAAAGTGTGTTTAACTTTTCATTTAGAAATTTGTAAAACAAAGACCAACATATTTTCACTTTTGATAAACCTGAAATGTGGAATTTTTCCCTCGAAGGCCACCATCAAAGACAAGGTTGTGGAGATGATTGTGACCACCAACGGGAACGAATTCATGGTGCTGGCAGTGGCCGGAAAACACGGTCCTGACCCCCTTACCGAAAAGAAGGCCGGTAAGAAGGGGGGTGCCACTCCTGGCCGTACGGAGGATGACGAGCTGCCCGCCAATACGGGCTACATTCTGCCGGAGACTGAAGTTGGTGATGAGCGAGGAGGAGAGGAGGACAGTGTGCCAGAGATTGTGCAAATGGTTATGATGGATTCTGACGTGATCATGAGTATCAAGAAGGAGTGAGTCGTATAGTTATTCTAATTAAGTTTTATTGTAATAGAGCTGTTCAAATGAGGACATGTTAGTATTGAGTGATTGTATTAGACTTTTTGTACAATGACTTATCCTTCAATTTGCAGTATTCGTCAGTTGTTTCTCGACTTTCTTGGTGGTTGGAAGTGTGAAACCCAAGAAAGTGCCAAAACAGTCGTCGCTGCAAAGGTAAATATCTTTAAGAAGTCTTTACGTTACAAATAATGACATATCTCCACTCCCTCGAGGCAAACCTTTCATAGGCAACATTTTACAGACAAGGGAGAGTTAAAAATCAAATCTCAAAATAATCTAAAATGAACCACACACATGAAACCGTCTTCATTTAACTTTAAAAATATTTTTAAAATGGACTCTTTTTTATTTCCTTCAAACATTTATAAATTCGAAACTTTTAGCATCTTTTATTTTGTTTTTAAATATTTTGCAAGATGCCGCAAGTATTTTATTAATGTAAACCGTCACTGAATTTAGTTTATCCAAGTATCTTCACAAATAAAACTCACTCACGAAATAGATTATCTTAAAGTCATTCGCGAGTTGTCGTAACCGCTACACCCAACCCCCCACAGACCGACGAACTCGAAAGTGAGCTCAAACTGCGCCTCCACCTGCACGAACCACGCGGTCGACGAGCCCAACTGGACGTGCACAACGTGCGGGCCGCTGAACTGGTGCTGCACAGTGAACGGGTGGTGCGCCATTGCAAAGGGATTGGCCAGACGTTGGGGGAGCTGAGAGTTCAGTTCACTACGCTGGACGAAGAACACGAGCGTGCCCAGGAGTCCTTTAAGGCGGAGTTGGCGGCGATGGACGAAGTCTTCAATACGGCTACCAAGTCCACAAAGTGAGGATTTTTATACGTTTAGGATGCGAAGATCAAAATGATTGGGATTTATTAAATAAAATTTTTAAATATTACCGAACTTTATTGATTCAGGAGATTTGATTTTTACCTCTCCCGAATTCTAGATTGTCGAACATGACGAGCAAGTTGGGTGTCCAGGTGAACAAATTTATGAACCACATTCGGGTGACACTGCGGAAGTTCCGACAAACGGTGGATGATCAAACTCAGATGCTTCGAGAGGCCAATGCCAGATTCATCAAATCATTCAAGTGAGCTTCCACCGCGGTGAAATAGCATAAAAGTGTTGAAGTAATCTCCATTAAAGGCGTTTTATAATAAACAGATTAATATATTTGATATAGTCCGGCAGCTAGCACCTCCACGTACAAGGAACGAGATACCAACATTGACCCTCATATAATTGTAGAAAATGGTGTCCAGATAACATATGAGAGGCTATATTTCACAAATAAACCTTCTGAAATTATTATTTTATTCCTAGATGCACTTCAATATTGGTATAGCAAAAATTCACACAAAATTGAATCAAATACCAATGCTGAAAAGTATCTGGGAATAAAATAAAAAGACATATGAGTTGATTTTTGTTTTAATATAAAGAAATCAGTTTTATCTTCATAATCGTATATAACAAAACTTTTTGAAACCTAATTAAACCTTTTATTTTATAAGAAATAGTCATTTTCTTGTAAAGTAATCTAATATTGTATAAATACTCTTATTCTTTAATATTAAAATTCAACAAAAAAGCTCTGTGGTCCAAACCAACCCTTCCAACTCCGGCAGACGTCTATTTTGGAATGTTTGACACAATTATAGGGGGATAGTGTTCGTATCTCGTTCCTTGTATGTGGAGGTGCCGGACTAATATGATTGATTTGTATTTATTTGTGAACTTTAAGATTAGTATTAGAAATAAGTTAAGGACCACAGTTTATGAAATAATTTAGTTATTGTCAGGAGTTCTCTTTTATTAAAGAGGCATTTACAAAAACCCTTTCATTGATTTTTGCTTTGAACCATTCTATTCCTCGCACTGTAATTTTTATTCTAAAATGGTGCATTCGAATGCATCTTTTCAGACTGTTCTCTGAGAGCGGCAACTTCTGTCCGGAGGAGGTGGACGACTACCACAAGCGGTTGGAGAAGATGGGCCTCAAGATCGACGAGACAGAGGCCAGCATCCTCTCTGAGCTGGAGGGAATCGAGAAGAAGCGACAGGACTACGTCACCAGCTACGTCAAAGCCTTCGAGGACCGCTTCAAGCATCAGTTGGTGGATTTGGTCTTCATAGAGAAGATTGCTCGATGGTTGACTAATACCCAGGTGAGTTGACTCTTCGGTGGTTTCTTGATCATCGTTCAGAGCGAACTGTTGCCAATCTTCAGGTGAAGATCAAAGCCGAGGTCGCCAATTGCAACAGTCAGGCGCAGAAGTTGGCCGACCTCATCCAGAACTTGGACCGCCGGATCGATGCCTGTCAACGGCCCAACCTGGACAAGACCCCGGTCACACCGGACCAGGTCAACGAGAGTCTCCTCGAGATATTCCAGGCGTGTCACGATCGATCCATTTATCTCAACAGTGTTCAGACACAAGTGCGACCCAAGACGCCACCTCAGGTTGGTGCATTTGGAGCAATATTCTGTGATAATGTTGTAGATAATGATGTAAAATAAATATAATTAAAAGTCGTATTGAATTAAAAGTATATAAAATGTGTAATCCTTTTTTTAACAATTTATTTGTACAACTTTCTATGTAAGACTTATTCTAAACGACCATTTCTGAAATGCGGCTTTTTATATGGCCCTCTGTGATCGTCATCTCTCTTTTCTGCCCTTCTCACAGGCGGACAGTGTACAAACCGGCCCCAAAGTCATGTTCACTGAACCCACTCCAATCAGCAAGACCGGAAAGGCCGGGGGAGACGACCCCTCCATCGCCGTCATCAGAGAAATCCTCAAATCTCAGAGAGACCGAACGAGCACAATCGAGGTTGCTGCCGAGGATGGAGAGGATGCTAAGAGTGAGTCTTCGTGATTGTGAAATGATCCTGATGAAGATTAGTTAATAATAACACTCACGAAGAGTATCTATCGCAAGTTTTTTCATCTTCCCGACAGCCAAGGGCAGCAAATCCTGTATGCAGTCCTTCGCGGATGGCACTTCGGCTCTGGGATCTCTGGCCGATGGGACTGGTCAGGGCTCCAAGAAGGCCAGCAGACGAGGCTCCAACACCACGGCAGGAGGTCCTGAGGACGGAGGGAAGCGTCGACAATCTCCGTAAGAGGAATCCTTTGTTTGGTTCACTTGAATTGTCGTCAATTAGCGAAGTAGTTTTATTTTTTAATTCGTTGGTAGAGCGAAGATGACAGTTTATAAAAGGATTAAATTTGATGTTTTTAAAAAAAGTCTTTGTAAAACGTTTATTGACCAGATATTAGTTTAGTTGTTATGTTTTCTGTTTAAATTAAATAAATACCCGATTATTATTGTAAATATAGATTTAATTCCCAACGATTTTTGCTCTAAATTTTGTTAAACTATTAATTTTCAGTTTCAGATTTGGGTATGTAATTTCCTTGATTGAGTTAATCATTGTCTATTTTAAAATATAGCTTTTTGATTGAATAATGTTTTAGATGATAATCTTGCTGTTCCCATATCGGTCCATGACACGCTTTCGTTGATTATATTATATACTTGCTTCTTCCAAAATGTGGACATATGTATAACTCAGATATGAAAAAGATTGATTGCAATTTATGATTGATATATTTTTTTGCCAATTAATTTCAAATTTAATGAAAAATTTTAATATATATATTTGTATAAATCCATGAAATTCGAAATTTCTTTCTACCAGAAAATATGAGATGTGAGATAGAGACCGAGTTTTTTAAATAGTGAAGTTCTAAGGAAGTAATATTTATAAATGTATTATATATAATAAAATAATGTCCTATTGCATACTATCTATCCACTTCCTTCGTATATTCTAGTTATTATTTACTATCTTAATATGGTTAAAAGTTTTAAAATATTCATTCTTAAAGTATCAATTAGTACTTGATGTGATTAAATATTTAGAACTCGAATATTTAGAAAAAAGAATAATTCGCTTGTAAAATAACTCACTCAGCCATATCTAATACAGGATAAAAGTTTGAAGAATACGAAAATTTATAGGGATAACTACAAAATAAAGCAACTATTATAATCAATCATTTTTTAATGTTTTTAAAGAATGGTTGTACTTTAAATGTTTTATTTTTATTGTATTTACAAACGTACTTTTATGCATTTAGTTGTTGAACTCTATATATGTAACCATATTTATCATTTATGTGTTTATTGTATCAGACTACATTGCTATTTTGTATTATTCATTTTGTTAAGCAAATTATTTGGATTTATAATAAAAACATAGATTTATACAAATTATGTACAAAATATGCGCAGTTCAGAAACTCGAATTATCGTACATCATGCAATCGTTTCGTATTTTTTTATTTTAGTTAATATAAAAATTTCCTTTTCTAACAACTCTCAAATTGTTAAGAGAACAATGTTTAATTAGAGATTTTAAGTAGAATCCATTGCACAGTAGACCTTACACTCTACCCACAGCGGGGGCGCCCGGGCCGCCAACCAGCTGGTCTCCAAGAACCAAAGACTCGACAAGAAGTACTTAGTCTTCGGAGAGGAGCCCGATGAGAACGAGGAGACCCACTTCAACGGGAAGGTCCGGGTCATGTGCCGAATGTCCTTAGAAGGAATGCTCTATATTTCCGAGGTACTTCGTGTGGTCCGCCATTCAATTGCCATAATTCCGTTATGTAATTATAATCTCGCCCCCACACCACTCCCCTCTTAAACTCAGATGTACTACCGGACCAAGGGAAGCCGTGCTGTGACCCGCCCCCAGTCCCTGCAGGAAAACTTCGACCTTTGCGCAGATGCCATTATTCAGAAGCTTCAGTCGTATAGTGAGCAGGCGGCTCAATACCACAACACCTGCGTTCTTGGTGAGTTGGCCATTAGAGATAATTCTTAAAGCTTGTTGAAACAATCTTTCTATCTTTAATATCTACTTATCATTAATTCTTCCTTTTGATTTATACGATATAATTAAATGTAGTCTTAACTTTTAACTCAACTATATTGATAACTAATCATATTGTTTGAATTTAAATTATTTTATTCATATATAAATCCATGAGTCAAAAATTGCTTTTATTAATTTTATAGCGTTCACGGAATTTATCCGAAATATATATATATAAATTGAAGTTTTAATTATCGGACTTTTTTTCTCCTTTATTAATCATGAAACTTCGAAAGGCCCACAACAACATACTTAAATGTCCTTTTCATTCAACTCAGAATTTCGCGACCATCTCATAAAACTAGAAAAGTTGTCGGAACAGGTTCCCAACTTGATGATTGGAAACATCTTCAAGGTGGTCATGGAGGAGCTCCAAAATAACATGCAGGATGTCGACCGCGCCATCTATCAGCGCATGGAGCAACTTGAGAAAGACAAAGTAGGTCAACTCTTTAGATTCATGGTTTGCTCAAATCCAAATTATTCTGTCTCTTGTCTCTCTCATTGCAGGAGCGCTATCAGAGCCAACTGCGGCCCACTACCGGACACCCGAACAAGGCCGAGGAGATGGAGTCCCTCTGTGACTCGGAGAACCAACGACACTCCACGTCGGAACTCATCAATAAGGAACACCGGGAAGGTTTGCGACAGATGGTGCTCAATGCTGGCCGGTCGTTCTCCGGGCAAGTCTCGTCTATTTCCGAGCAACTCTTGCTTCAATTCGACAATTTGCTCACTGTTGACGATGTGGAGAGAGCTAGTAAGCTAGAATATCAATAAATAATTGTTTCTATAAATCTTTCAACCAACTTGACTCTGAAAATTTCTGTTTTGATCGTAATTATGACGTATGGTTCGACACAGAACTATAAAATGTTGCCTCTCCATTAATCTAACCAAACAGAAATTGAGATGAGTAAGCATCGCACCAGTGAACTCATTCGACGACAGCGCCGCGGTGATCCTCTCGAGGAGGACATCAACAGGACTCTAATAGAGCGCGGAAAGAACACTTGGTCCGGCCTTGTTATGACCGAGTTTATGTCGCTGGAGAATGAGAAAGAGGCCTCCTGTGTCGAGCCTCCTTTGCCTCCTGTTACTGAAACTAAGACTCGTTCAACAGGTATGAATTAAACTGAATTTCAGCACAAAAGTTCAGACTTGATGATAAGTATACATTAATGTTGTAGTTTACTACTTACAAGTAGTATAAATTTAATTTAAAACTTAATTTTTTTACTGAAGTTAAATTCTATGATTATTGATGGAAAATTTAATTTTAATAAATTCATTCAAATTTTTTTCTAAAGCATGTTAAAACTCAAATAATAATGATTATTCTAAATTTATTAATTATTCAATTTAACATTAATATTGAATTTTTTCCCATTTTCAACATAGGTAAGAAAACCCCGGACGTTAAGACCGCTCCAGCCTCTGCCAAGACCACAGCATCCAAAGAGGTCTCTTTTAGTAAAACTCCTAGCAGTGCTAAATCAGACAGAGTTCCTACTGTTATAACAGCCAAGATTACAATGGCCCACAATGCAACGATTTCTGCTAGAGACAAATACGTACAGGTATAATTTGTCCATTTAGAAGATGAAATATTTATTTAGTTTGGCAAAACCATTAAAACAACACATTGTATTAATACGTTAATATATTTTTTTAATTTATAGTGTTAACATTTTAAATTATCATTGTGTACATTTTAAAAATATTTCAGGAATTCCGCAAGAATTTCTACAGCATCCTTCAAGATATAGAGGAGAAGATCTACAAACAAGAAGTCACAGAGTTGCGTTGGTTTGAAAACTGGCAAAAATCCATCACTACCATTAAAAATCTTTACTAACTTATCAAATTATGTTTATGAATGATTCAAGTTATAATATATATCATTTTTACTTAACATAATTATTTTGTGATAAAGACTACCTGCCCAAATCCTTCTGGATAGATCCTAAATTTTGATTGTTTTATTTACTCGACGAATACGTATTTTTAATTGTTCACGCGAATATAAATGTACATTAATGACACTTGGTTTCTTTTTACTTAATCTAGCATGGTATATTTTTGCAAAGCGTTTCCGTAATATAATGCATTATAAAATTTGAAAAACAATTTAAAGACTCAATAAGAAATTCCATCACTTTTCTAGATAGCAAAACCCAATTATGTTATGATATAGACGCAATATTTAAATACTACACCGCAAAGCAGCAAGCACAACATGTAAGGATATGTATGGTTGAGTTACTGAAATATGGAATGAAAAATAGAACGAATTTCTAACAAAAATTTTACATTTTAGCTTTTGTGCTATCAACATAATTATAATTATATAAAACTGAATACGAAGACTTAGGAACCCGTATAAACACTATTTTTTCGATACAATCCTGCACATTACATAATCATATAAAACTTAACAACCTAAAGTCATAACAGAAGAAAATAACAAAATACAAATGGTATATATTTTTATATCAAATCAAAGCGATTGCACTCGTCAAATACAAAAAAGTAAATCGCCTGTAACTACAGAATACGTCGTATTATATAATACATATTACTGAAAGTGTGCTATTTCGTGTAGTTAGTTAATAACGAAAAATTCTGTAAAATGCTACCAAATTATAACGGTTAATGTATACATAGAAAATAGAGGAAGACGTAATAGACGAACACCTTTTATAGCTCAGTAAATGATAAACGTATTTCAACAGTGGAGTAAACCTAAAATGGGTATCAGCAATGATTTCAATAGCTAACTAATACGGTGTATGTACACTTGACAGTAGAAATCAAGTTAACTAAATGAAACAAAATTAGCAGCAATTATAGAACAGCACAAAATAATATAATATGTCTCAAACTTAAAAAAATAAACAAAAAACATCAGCTAGTCTGTATCCACAATTTGACTCGAATGTACAATTGAAGACTAGAAAATAAATCTAAAACAAAGTGTATAATTTAGAACACTAAACTTAAGACAACTTTACGATATGAGAACGTATTACATGAATCAGACGAATTGCGTCATACCTAAAATAATAATCAGCCCCAAACAATGAGGAAGTCGTTATTTTTTACATTCAGCAGATATATGTGGAAAGGCAAATATAGGGCTGATTGTGTAGCATATATGCGTATATTAAAGTCAATATTACCCTCAACATAGGCCGCGACTTATATTGATTGACAAGATAGTTGCATGCAAAATATACTAATCAAATGAATCCATGAGAAGCAGACCTGTACAGGAAAAACAGTATGACACAAATTGATATTCTGTTCTGTAATCAACATAGGAAAATAAACTGCGAAACAAAAGTGTAGATTTCGTTGATAAGAGAGCAAGAATAAGATAGTGTGGAAGGAGATGGAGAGAGAGACAGGAGTCCACTAGGCGGGACAATCCTGAGAAGATTCATTGACTTCCGAAGGTTCGCGAAATTGCACCAAGCCCATTGCTGTCCGATAGGGGTGGTACTGGGCGAGCCGAAAACTCTTATTCGAATGAGTAAGTTGGTGATGCAGGAGAACATCATTTTTGGCTTTGAAAAGCTGATCACAGACGGCACAGCGATGCGCCGGGATGCCCAAATGGTCGCGCACAATGTGACCCCGAATAGCCCCCACCGACCGGGACCGCTCAGAGCACAGGGAACACGCCATCTCCGTTTCGCCGGTCTGCTCGTTCACGGAGGAGAATATGTACATGTCGTTGGGCACTTCGATGGAGCCTTCCACTGGTTCCAGAGGTTCAGGGGAGTCCTCCTGGCCCCCGCCATTGGTGGACATGGACTGTTCGTCGTCAGGGTCATCCCCACAGGCTGGAGGGGACTGCTTGTTGAGGAGTTGACCGTTGGGCCCCACCATGGAGATCGAGGAGAAGCTGGGCGGAATGAAGGAGCTCGATCCAAACGAGGGGAGATGTGTGGGCAGTGATCTGCGAACCGGGTTCCCCATGTGCACATTTGCAGCGATCTCTTCTTCGTTGAGCTCGTTCAGAGGCCGAACTATCGCTCCCTTCCACTTCATCTTGGCGAGCTGCAGGAGAACGTGGTCCGGAAGAAGCGTGTTGTCCTCCCTACTCAGCCGGGAGCAGTGCATCGAGGCCGCCTTGTAGCGCTCGGGAACCTTGGCGTGAACCCCCAGGATGTGCTTGCGAATGTCTCCCATCCCATGGGGGGACGCGGAGGAGCACCCAGAGCAGGCGAAATACCTCTTGCCCCGGCGACGGGTCACATACACCTTGTAGGACGCGTAGATTTCCATCTTGGCCTGGAGCTGCGGCAGATAGCTCTCCGGGCAGTACCCGTCGGTGAGCCGCTCAAGAGCGTACATTGAATAAGGCAGATCGATCGCGCGCTCAACATCGCCGTCGATCTCCTCTGGAGCTAGCAAGGACGTGGCCTCAATTCGGGGCTCCTTCTTCAGCGACGAGGTGAGCAGGGAGCGCAGACTGGTGCACGAGTTGGAGCCCGACTGTTGCTCCTTGTTGTCGGCGGTTGATTCGTCCTTGGGGACCGCGACCCCGGGTAACGAAGGCAGCTTGATAGGACGGTCTGTGGCCAACCGGAGCAGCATATTATCGTCGTAGAGGAGGTAATTATTCTCCCGCGATATTCTACTGGCTTGACAGCAGATGGTAAGAAACTCGTGGGAAATCCTGGCGTGCACTCCCATGATATGACGACGGCTGTCAGCCAAGGTGGCGGCACGGATCTTGCTGTTCGGCAGCCGAGAAGTGTGGAACACTCGCTTACACAGACAGCGGAAGGCGACGGTCTTGTCAGCCTTACAGAGGCGCACCAGGGTATAGGAAGCATAGATGGCCATCTTTTTGAGGACCTCCTCGATCTGCTCTTCTGTTGCCAGGGGAACAAGCAACTTGCGGAGGACCACTTCCGAGAAGGGCAGCTTCACGTTGATCTCGTGGTCGTAGTCAACGGCAACGCGGAAACAATTCTGCCGATTGTTGCTCACCAGGGGATCATTGTCCGAGTTGAACTCGACTGCAGGATTGCTGGTTCTGATCTGGCTGGTAATGCTGTTGTTGTTATCGCAGGAGAGGTCCTCTGAGTAGAGGGGACTGGGCGGGGCTGGGTCCGTCTTGGTGGAGGTCGTGGGCAGCAGGCTCTTCCTCTTGATGAGGTCCTTGGCCAGACGCATCAGACGATCATCCGACAGCAGATTGAACTCGATAGGGTCCAGACGAGACGCCTGCAGGCAGTAGCGGAACTGTTTGGTGGAGATTCCGCAGTGCGAGCCCATCACATGCTTCCGCACGTCGGCCAGCGCATGCGGCGAGAAATACGAGCAGTGGTCGCAGCGGTACTTCTTCTGTTCGCCTCTGGTGTCCAGGGTGACGTGCTGGGTCGTGTAGATCTTCATCTTCTTAATCAGGTGCAGCTGGCTCGGCTTGGGCAGGTGCTCCGTCAGTCGGAGAAGAATGGGAGTCGAGTATGGCAGCGATATTCTCCGCAGGCCTGGCTCCAAGAATTGGGCTTTATTCCCGGTGGGTGAAGGCCTACTCCCGTCCTCCTCAGTGTCTGAAACGGCGATTTCCGGCCCGATGTAACGGAGCAGGTCTCTGGCGTTAATTCTAGCCACGCCCAGGTGGACGCACATGAGGTGCCGTTTGAAGTCGCCCAATCCATGGCTGAATTCTTTGAGACACTCGGGACACTCCGGGACTCTACGGCTCATGTCTCGCCGGTAGATACGGACGGTAAATTTGGCGAAAGTTCGCAATTTTTCCTCCATGACAACGACGTCGGGGTCTTCACGACAGTCTTCAAAATCTCGCGCGAAAGCCACCTCCTCGAAGGGAAAGCGAACCCGGTCGAAATCGGCCTTGGTTACATCGCTGCCGTCGCCGATTGAGAGGTAGCCGTCCTCAGAGTCGGCTGTGGACATGCGGGGACGCTTGGCGCCATCCTCCAGCAGAGATTGTTGGTTCTGGGGTGGATGGCCGTTCTCATAGCCACGTTTACGAGAGTCTCGCTCGCTAGACTGGGAATCCAAGTCATTGTCGTCCACCGAGGGGATTGGAGATGATGAGACCTCTTCAGAGAGAACTGTGGCCTGAAATAATAATTTATCAATTTAATAATTTTTTAAATCTTTAAAATCATTCATTAATTATTAAGGCAAAATTCATATACTACTCACTGAAAAAGTAAGTAGACGTTAAATAAATTAATAATTAAATCTATTGATATAAGTAGCTCAAATGTAACCGGAAAATATATTCTATTTATGGTATTTTTAGAAACCGATATAAAATAAATAACCAAAAGCCATAACAACGACATATGTGAAAATTGTCTCTGGACATTAAAATTACGTCCAAAATATGATTATATAAAAAAATATTGAACTATTTAGTGAAGTAAAATAACGGAAAGTTCTTAATTAGCATATCTCAAATACTCAAACTGTGACAACCAACCAGATTTCTGAGAAATTAATATTATATTATTTATTCAAGAAAACATCAATATCAATCACTACCAATTTTTCTGTTTAACAAATAAGAAACTTAACGCTGGATTCAACGATTTTTTATAAAATCAATACCTGGTTGCGTGACTAGCCTTTCTAAAAATCAATAAATAACAAACTAATGATAATCACGAGGAGGATATTGAAATCCATTTGAATTGAAAGCCGAGACTAATCACTACTAAAAGCAGAAATATAGGGAGCCTTGAAAGTCTTACCTCGAGGACACAACCCTGGTGCACAGTCTCAATGTGTTCCTCCACCAAACTCTGCTCAGTTGAAACCGCTCGGCACAGTGAACAGGTGTACAGCTGGTAGACGAAGTGGGCGAACCGATGCGCCTTACAGCACGAGGACTGATGCTGGGTGAACCGGTCCCACCGGGTAGTCGAATAGTTGCAGTAAGGACATCGCAGGCAGAAGACCAGACTTGACAGACGAACTTCATCGTCACATCCGTTGGGAACACCAACTCGGGGTCCCGTGGCTCCAGTCAGGCTGCCGAGTAGAGCCCCCATCAGAGCGGACTGGAGGGCTTCGGTGGACATGCCACCGGGTAAGGCGAGGGTGGTTGGTGCTCGGCGAAGGTCTGGTTCATTGCACAACACCTGACGTGTGACAAAAGGAGGCTTATGATGCATTCAAGGTTTAAATGAAATAAAAGATAAAATAAGAATCATTAAAGAAGCAAAACAGTCTAATTAAATCGATTTTCCATTTTTCAACTTAAAAGGAACTATTCTTTTATAGACATAATTAAAATCACATTCGTTAACAGATATTATTCAATCTTTTTCATATTTTCGACGGTCCAGTTAGCGGGAGAACACGACCCACAATGACCGAGTTTGTCATTTGCGAGGTTATAAGATGGAACGACCATTTAATACACCCGCCTCGACATGAGGTAACAAAGAGCTAGCTAAACGACACCGCGTACCACCAACGCAACGACTGATAAAAAGTGTACACTCCGCTGCCGCACGCACTTCCGCACTTGAGCTCCCATGTTCGTACACCCAAACGCTCTGTAGTGTGTGTAGTATTCTCAGCAGTGACATTCCGGGCTGGCTGCCTCACCACCAACACTACTAGCTCACAGCAGCATCAGTCCATGTTCAGAGAACTAGCTATAGCTCTCTGTGACGTCACCCAGACGGCGCAAGCTATCGAACACATCGCGTCCATTGTAGGAGGAGTCAGTCACCGGAGAGCGATAAGGATGGATGGTATACCTCCAACAACAGAGATTAAGCTGGAGCGGAGGCAAACCAAGCCTCCTTATAGCGACGTCAGCGAGCGCGGGGATATAGACTACAGCCTGCTATAGACACAGCTGCGTCTTCAACACAGAACAGCATAACCTAACCGGAGAGAGAGAAAGAGAGAGAGTGCGCGCGATTGAAGGCAAAACACGCACATAGAAGCTGACTGTGAATGTGCTTGCAAAGACAGTCAGCAGTGAGAGAGAACTTTCACAGCCTAGGTTACAAGCGACCTCTGGCCAGGCTGCTACGCCGAAATACCACGGGGCTTGCCCGAAGTCTTCGGGGTCATATTGCAAGAGTGATGTGTATGCTGGCTGAAGTGAGTGGAAATTGCGACACAATAAGACCTCTGACTGCCTGTCTGCCTCACTACCGACTGACCAAAGGCGCTGGCTTATCTCACCTACATACACTGCACAAGTTAACTTGCCTTGCGATATAGTTCTGTGAGCCGACGGGTACAAAGTAGGACGGACGCCGCTTCTAAGTCGACGAGTTTGTAGTACACAAAGCATTGTGGTGGCATAGTGCTTACCTGGAGGTATGTTGGTAGAGAGCAGTCTTTGCTGCCATGCAGCGCATTCTATATACGCCTCTCTCTGTCATATACACACTCGTGCACACATCAACAGTACGCAAGTCTCAGAGTTCACAGCTTGAATCCAAATCAAAGTATATGAACTAAAACTACAATTAATATATTATCACACAGTAAACAAGGAAATAAAACCCTGACAATTATCATCATTTGTCTTATAAAATCAGTCGAAATAAAAAGGAATTAATCTTAATTCGTTCGCGTATAAATAACAGTAAAGTAGCACATAATCCACAAATTCTACACAAACACCCTTCTTTTCTTTCGAAGAAGAATACAGCACACAAAATAACACCACAGCTTCACTCACTTGTAGAGATGTGCGAAAGCTGATTCCATTCTCGGGGTGCCGTAATTGCATGTGCTGGATTATCGATTCCCTCAAGGTCGATTTGACAAGACACCCCGGATGGGTGCAGTGTACAGTCACACAGAGATAGTCTATAACATGGCGCACTAACTCTTCCACGCTGGAATGCTGGGTCTGACAGTGTGAGCAGGTAGTGCTTGTGTGGGGGGATTGGTTGTCGTTACTACACGTGTGTTCTAGGAAGACCTTGGCCTGGTTAGTTTGTAGAGAGCAGCTGAGGCACTCGAAAGCGGATTGACTCCGGTACTCAGTATGCCGATTCAGATGATAAACAACGTTCGTAAGAGTGACGTAAGCGCCGCAGTAGATGCACAAAATCTCTTCTGAGTCGGGGTGTTCGCTGCTTAGATGGTTGGTAAAGTCGGCTTCATCCCAAGTGGAGAAGAGATTATCGATCGGGCAATTTGTGCAGACCAGACAGCCTTCCGCCTCTTCAAGACGCAGAATTCGAGTGTCTAGTTGGGGATTAGTTGACACCTCTTTGTTGCGAACCTGTGAGAAAAAGTCTTCTTCGTCTTCACATTCCGACATCCTGTGTCAAAACTATAATGGAATAAATATGTATTAATATAAATATGCGAAAGTAAAATTACAAAATATCAAAAATTAAGATTCTGTTTTAAATTCTAAAATAATAACAACTTAATAGAACGATTGTTTATCTACATTTAATAATGAAATTATGATTAATTTAGATAACATAAAAACGTGGTAGGTAAGCTGATTGTAATCCGTATAATAGTTGTTCTGTTCGTTTTCAGTTTTAAATAACTATTACTAAAATTAAACAATTTATACGATACAATATATTTAGGAACAAAAAGGTTGATAAATAATTAAAAAACTAAATATTTGAAATGAATGAAATAAATTTTGGCTAACACAATGATTGCTTATAAAACAATATCTATAATACAGATTGTACAATAAATCGTACAATAATTGTATAAATATATAAATTCCAAATACTTTTAAAAAACGAAAAGTATGTACATATCATTAAAGAATATTAATTTTAAGCTTATACACTCAATTATAACATTTATTGATTACTTTTGAGTAACAAATAATGAAATCTTTAAAATTTAAAACAAATAATAAAACAGGTGATTAATATAATTAGGAAACTTTATTATAAATCGTATTGTAAATATATTTAATATGATTAATGGGACTAATAATGCATTATGGACAATAGATTAATGTAATGACAAAAAGGAATTCAAAATATAACATGTTTGGTAATCATTGTCAAATAAAATTTGAAATATAATATGATCAAGCCAAGTTTTATCCTTACATTGTTTCAATTCTAACCCTCATGTGTTCCAATAAACAATTTTCTGAATAGTAAGGAAATACAAATCCCCAAGATTTGTTTCAATATAAACAAAACGTTTATAATACACTTAAATAATTGTACGAAATAGTATGTCTCAATGCATACCTCAAGAATTAATCAATAAGCATTAAAAAATGTTATTTTAAAGTGTTTCATAATAATCAGATTTACTGTAAAAGGAGTTTAAAACACATTTATGATTTTATCATTCTAATTTAAATTAATTAAAGACACAATAATATTAATTTTCAATTACATTGATATATTAAAGGTAAACCATACACTAAATTATGATAGTTTTGTCTTTATAGTAAATATAACTTTTTCACAATTCTTTTCATTATTCAAACAATATGTGTAGTATAATACATAATTTGTGAAACATTTATAGATAACAGAATAAAAAAATTAAAAAATAAGTAATATAAGAATTAACAACGTTAAAAATATGTTTACAGCTGATTAAAAGAATATAATTATTTTAAAATGATCACATACTTATACATCAAAAGTATATAAACAAATTATAGGATAAGTTTATTATGTATAACCATATAGGCAGGCACATCTTATTAAATAAAGTATGCCTAGTTCTTTATATGTTATAAACAGACTTACATATTAACCATGTTTGTGAGAATTAGTGTGTTTCACTGTATCTGATATGGACTGGTGGAGAGTGACAGACAGGCACAATATAAACCAAAATCAATTTTAAAAGAATAATACTAAATTATCAAATGTTACTCAAATAATAAAATATATTAAAATGAATCTTTTATCTGTAATAACAAAATCTATAAAATGAACCTCTCATTGTAGGTAGAGCCCCTGGTCAGGGGGCAGGGCAAAGACCCCTGAAGTTATTTGAGATACAATTTTTTTTAATTTAAACAGCAATGAATACTGAAATTTAGGGATTATTTTACTCAACATACAGTTATGAGTGAGGTGGAAGACCTAAACTTTAACTATTGAGAAACATGTTATCATTTTATGTTATTAATCACCATTAATGTTTCTTAAAAATTTTTTTTACATGATTTGTTATTAATAAAAATATACTTAACAAATAGATACAGCTACCATTGCACATAGTTTATAGTAAAATAAAACATAGCTAGAAAGAAATTATGTAATATATACTATTATAATTGTCATTACAAATTAGTAAACTTTATTCACTGAACATATAACATGCAATCTTTGAAGATTTGTGACTAATGCGAATAACTTATTTATCTTCTCATGGCTTGCTGATTAAATTTTCATCCCCTTTTCTTAGTTCGGGGTTGCCACATTATTTTCACATAAAAATTCCCCACTGGGAAAGGCAATGTTCACTATTATTTGCTTGATTTTATTGTCAACTTTAATATTGTCACAATATTGTACCAAAAAATCTGTTTTTTCTGTCTAAAAAACTATAGTTAACCAATGCTTACATGTATAATGAATTAAGTTTTAAAAGTTTATTATGGCAGGAGTCACAACAAATTTTAAATAACAATTAAAGTATTGTAATATTTGCAATTAAACTGATATAGTATTAAATATATTATTATAGTAATACAATACTTAATGCTACAATTATCAATGTTTTATGTTCTGTTTGAGTTTTTGGTGTGACAAGCTTCTTCCTACAATTGAAAAGCCTTTTCTTCAAGATTATTAATGTCAGTGGACTTACATCTTTGCCTTTTTCTAAATTAATCAAGAACATCATCTTCTCAATTTTGTTTCAGGAAAATTTCCTCTGACTTTCTTTCCATATAATGTCAATTACTTTAGCTGGTAGCTTTGATTTCAGTCAAGACTTGTTTGGAAATGTCATAGTTTTTTTACACTAGCAATTGTGTTATGAAGAAGTAATCTTTAACAACATGTTGAGCATGGAAAATTTTGGTCAGTAAGTTGTAAGTGCATACACACTTCTTGTTCTCTCCTTGCTCGCCAGTTTACAAATAACTGACCAAAGATGTGAACCTAGAATCTTATAGCCTTAAAATGACTCAACTGGATTTTCAGATGTCCAGATGATTTGGTTGTGATGAGAGATGATAGGAAGCATATATTGCAAATAATTGAATACCATATTTAGACATGGGAATGAGTCATACTAAAAATCACAGAAACTTGAAACCATTCATGAGTGAGTGGTGCAAGCTAAGTGTACTATTCACACGAAGCAAGAAATTGTTGTGGTTATTTTAAAGAACCCCCCCCCCTCCCTATTATTATTACATGTATAAGCATACCTATTTAGACAAAATAGAAGAAGGACCTTCTTGACACTGAAATGCTGAAAATCCTAGGACATTTGTGATTTTTTTTACAAAAATTCTCAAATTCAAGCATATTCAAGTACTTATATTGAAAATGTCCTAATTCATGACTGTGTGGCAATCCTGTTAGCTTTACTTTTCAAATTAGATGTGTGTCATTTTATTTCCTTTGTTTTCTAATAGATAATGTTGCACAATTTAGATTGTATATATTTATTTTACAAAAATTTCTAAAAAAATTACTGTCTACTTTGGCTAATCAGCCAATCAGAACTACTCCCTATTGTTACAATGTTAGAAAAATTGGCTGCTAATTGGAACACCAGTAAAATGAATTATGAACAGAATTTATAGAATGGTCTCTATACTTTTAATGTATTTTATTTTTGCTAATTAGAACAGCTCACCTGCATATGAAATATGTTCATTCCTTCCTTTAGGGATTATAAATAAACTAGAGTAAATTTTCTGTTATCTAAACCAAGACATGTATTATGATGAGAGAGTATTAAGCAAGGATAGTAAATTTCAATATTGTGGTTCATCACCTATTCAAATAACAGTTCCCTATTTTTATTGTATTTATAATGGGAACTGATGCAATTAATACAACATTAATTCAAGAGGATTGGCACCAATGTTTGGAAGTGTCATTTTATAATCAATGTGACAATTAAAGGCTTGACTCATAATATATGTAGTAAGTTTAATTGCAAAAGTTAATAGCAAAATATATTTTTTTAACTTATTTTAATTTAGGAAATAACTATTTTAACCTTTTATAAAAATTCAGAAAATTATTTTATTCTTGTTTATGCATCAGATTCATGTTGTGTACAATATAAGTGAATGTGTCCAGTTCATGATTGGGATGTTCAAATAATAAATAATTTGAATGCTATAAATGGTTCATAAACGAGATAGTTATGCTTGTACCAACATTTAAAAAAAAGATAATATAAAATCTATTTTGAAATGTTTATCAAAATTATTTATTGAAATATAATCAATTTGAATATCAACAGCAATTTCATAGCAATCTATTGTATATTTGTTGAGTACCATAAGCAAATTTGTCTGGTTTGCAAATGGGATATAACAACAACAAACTATTTGGAATGGTACAAATGGTTTGTGAATGGGACAGTTATACATGTACCAACAACAAACTTTAAATAAAATAAGATTAACATAACTATAACATGACAACAAATGATTATTTTCTAAATCTTTTTCAAAATTATTTATTCAAATATTAAATCAATTCGCATATCAACAGCAATTTTATGTCAATCTATAGTATATACATTGTCGGTACAATAATACCAACAATTAATATACAATAGGTACACAACATATTCATAATTGGGACAGACAACATTTTTGTACCAACATAAAATAATTACAATGCAATTATACAATAAAATACAGTCAATATACAGATATCACAAAAATAATCAGTTGCTATAATAAATAAATGTTGGGTGAATTTTACCAATTGAATCTGCTCTATGCAAATTACAAATTTACATATCATTTTTGTGAATTTGACTGCTTTATGTTAAATTGAAAAAAAATAATAATTTTATTCTAAATAATAACTTAAATAAATTTCTTAAATAAATTTCTTAAATAATTTAAATATCACTGTTGTAATTTTACTCATGCTTTATATTGAATTAAAAAATAAAAACTTTATTAAAAATAATAAATAACAAATTTTAATATTAAATATTTTGTATAGTATTTAGTTGTTTTAGTATTAAAAATTTTATTATATTTAAGTGCTTGTATATAACTTAGATTTTTATATAATTTTGAAATGAATTGGTAATTTTCATAATTTTTATTAGTAATTAGCACAGATTGGTAAAATATTTGGTACAAACAGTTCACAAATGGGGTGTACCATCAATGAATTCATTATTGGTATAACCCATTTGCAAACAATACAAATTTGCTTTCTTTACATAAAATTTATAATTATAAGCAAATAGTTAGTTTATTTTAATTTTAAGGTATTAAATTATCTATTATAGGTATTGATTGAACCAAAGTTAAAAGGCAATTATTTTAGTTATTTTAAAAATTTTAATATTGAAATGTCCTGTAATGATTACTGTAAAAATAGTATAAAAAGCATATAGTATGCTTGTTTGTATAGTTACAGTTTGTATCAAATTTAGTATTATACATATTAAGGTTGTTGATATCTGCTGAAAATTTGGGCATATACAAACAAATTTTATTTGCCAAAAATGATTTCAGACTATTTGGTAGTGCAATAAAATTTAATTAAACACAAATGCTCCACCAGGGTTTTTGGTCTAGAAATAAACTTGGTTTAAAACTTTGTATTGAATTTATTATCCAATATTTCCATATTTTTATAAATGGAAATTTTACAACTTTTAACACATTAAAATCATTAATATACTAAATCTGTAGATGGACGCAAACAATGAATGTTTTTTATGAAGATAATTTACAGCTTTCTATATACTTTCCATTCATTTTTGGCACATTCAATTTATAATATATTAATAATTTATCAAGAGCAGGGATATACAAAAGCATTTAAAACACCAAGCTGTACAATAGTCAATACTGGACTTATAAATACTCAAAATAAAAATTATTTTATTCCTTTACATTATGATAAAATATATTAAACTTTAAATTCTTTTAAAGTGATTTTTTATGAATATTTAACTGTACAATAAGTTTTCAAAAATAAGCCTTATAGTTTGTTAGTACTAAACATGTACTAGATAAAAACTATTTTTTTTAAAATATTACTAATTATCATAATGTAAAAATAAATTAAACAATGTGGGGTAGTTATAAAAGTGACAATATATCAAAATAAAAGCACTAACCTCTAAAAACAGCTCTAGCTGGGTTATATTCAAATTCTATTATTTTAGCGGGCAAATTCCTATTTTAAACAAATATGTTTAATATTTAACAAAAAAGTCAAAAATCAGTACTAAAAAATTAGTACTAAATGTCATATGTATCCTAATTATTCTACTTTTATTTAAATAACTTTACTAAATTATATTCCAGGGTATTTTTTAAATAATCTTTTAGTTTTTTTATTTGCGGAAGAAACAGCCTTATCATTAATAAGAATGTGATTCTATTTGTAGTCAATACGAGTATATTGAAACAATGACGAGGCTTTCTGAAATAGGATAAATAAAGAGAGCTCGTAAATATTATGATAAGCATAAGAAAGATGAATTATAATTGCATAATAAATTTACCAAAACTTGGTGATATAAATTCATAAATAATAACAATTAATAATTTATATATCATAATATATCATATATCCATATTCAGATGCTTGATATGGTTGCTTCCCCCGTATATAATATTTCCACTTAAAGAAATTAGCCTTAGTAAGAAAAATTGTTAAATTTTAAATATTTAAACATCTGTATCTATAGTTAGTACGTGCATTGCAGTACGTTAGTATATGTACATATTATGGTCTACAGCTATTATATAAGATAATATCTAGACAACACTGCCTATATATATCTAGAATAAAATAACTTATAATTTTACGTTTCATGCTTTATATTAGCATGATTACAAAATAGTTACAAAATGAAATTAAAAACCATTCTAAATTAATTTAAGATTTTACAAATACTATGCATTTTAAAAATATAATATAAATTATTAGTAACTATAGAATACATAGAAATTGTGATCAAATAAATAAATTTTCATCAAAGTCTAAATAATTATTAAGTAATGATCGAGTAATTAGATAGACTTTATTAGAATTTTGACAGATTAAAAGTTTTACCAATTTTCTGGGAAATATTATTATACTTAGGTACATAGAGCAAGTATATGCGTACTCTATGTGTATAGGTATAAGTATAAAGTGAGAATTAAAATTACAAAAACGTCATTCTGGTTCAAACGAGTCACCATAGTGGCATCTCGAAAACGTGATTCCACCGTCTCGTCCTTCTTCCTCCAGATATAGTCTCTGAAAGTGATTATGTAATAGTTCGTGAAAAAAAGTTTCTTTCTTGCAAGATATAGCCGTGAACCGGATGATCTCGTAGACGTATCTCACTATTCGATCCCTGTCGCATTGAGTCGTCAATCCCCACCACGCCAGTATTGCATACTGCAGTCTTCCAATGATGAGGGCTTCGTAGACATTTTGAATGTTGTCTACTTCAAGTCCATTGTTCTTAAGTGTCTTTTATTTGACGAAATGGCTGGCTTAACAAGTTGCTCTTTTTAATTAGAGTGTTGATGGGTCTTTGAACTCTCTAATCTATAATTTATGTCCACGCTTTGTCCATGTTGATTTCGTTACCTCTTTTGATTCTTAGGATTTCACCTGGCTCTTCTTTTGACCTTGGTCTTTTGAATATGATTGCTTTGGATTTCGAATGGTTTAATCGAAGATTGTTAACTGTAGACCACACCTGTATAATGTTAGAGATTCTCTGATGATCGTTGAATATTTTGTGGATTGATGATGAGGTTTGTGTTATCAGGGTGCTTGACTAGTTTGTTGCCTGTACACCAGTGATCGAGATCTGATGCTAAGATCCCAGCGCTGATCATTGGATTACGCCACAGTTCACTGTAGATTGTGATGAGAACTTTCCCTTGTATTGTGTAAATTGCTGATGTTGGAGATGGAAGTTATTTGTCTAATTATCTATTTCTATGGTAGAAAGTTATTCATAAATATTGAAAAATAAATAATCTTATATAGATATATTAATACAACGAATTGTTATAGAGTATTCATTTCATTTCATTTCATTTAATTTAATTTCAATTTTATTAATTTTTGTATCTGATTTATAATTGGGATCATTTTAGTAAAGCGAAACGTCCAATTATTTTATTCTGGAGATATTATCGTCTAGTTTATTTTATTTTTTCAATAAAATAATAATTTATAAAATAAAATTTTCATAAAAACGTTCTTCACTAAAAAATTTGGGCTCTGTAGCTACATAATACTCATGTATTGATTAAATCATTCATTTTATCGTAAATTCAATTTTGCGAAATTCAACCTAAAAAATTTAATTTAAAGATTTTTAATATAAAATTTTTAATATAAGAATGTTAAGTATAGTTCGTACCTATATAGTATATTTAGTCATTGATTTTATATGCAAAATGACGTAGATTTTCGTCAAAATAAATATTGTATAGTATATATCCATATATTTGCAATATAGCTGTTGGTGCCGTTCGTTCACCCCATTGCGCCCTCGATCGAAATAATATTATTTGTTTACACACTAAATGTTTGTATTTTTGAGGAGCGTGTCAGATGAGAAGCGTGTCAGAGAGGCAGATATAATGTGTATAATTATGAATCTTTTTCCATTTTTTCATATCTTAATATATATTTTGAAATCTGCATTAGATTATTGAGCCCTAGAACTATACGATATCCTGTAAAGGTTAAGACAATTAATTTAAATGAAAAAATTACAATTACTATACAGGTACGAAAATAATGTTTCTCATTGGTTGGCTTAGAAATTCAGAAACCTATCCGATCTACAGGGGATAAAAGTCGGAGCTATCTTTTCGTCCCATTGGTTGCCTCAAATATTTCCGCTATTCGGATATAATTTAAATTTAAATACATATTTTTTCACACTTTTTGATAAGAAATATCGCCATGTCTGATAATTCCGTTTGTTCTCAGCAGGATATTGATTACTATTCAGAAACAGGGCGTCTTCTACAATCGATATATCCACCATTTCTGGTGATCTTTGGCACAATCGGAAATAGCCTGATCTACATAATTATGTCAATGAAGAAGACGACTGGTCAACAGGTAATTCGAGAGGACAGCCATGTTCCCTTTTATTACAAAAGTTTAGCGATCGTTGACACATTTACTGTGTACACTTTGATGGTACCAAAATGGTTGTCAAATGTATTCAATGTTAAAATTGAATTGAACTCCGATTTTGGATGTCGCTTTTTCCAAAAGTTCTGGAATTTCGTACCGGGAGATATAGCCATTTGGATAATAGTTGTTATTACAATTGATCGATTTATTTCACTGTGGTTCCCTATTAAAGGCCGACAAAAATTAAACATAAAGACTGCTCGATGCATGGTATTAACATTGGTGATAATATCCATTCTAAAGAATGGTGTTTATTTAATTGGTTATCATTTGACGAGAACCGTGGTTAACGGAACCAATACTTCAACCTACCAATGTGTTCCCAATCCGGGATCATTTCTGTATCCCTATTTGAAACCGCGGACAGATGATATTGTGGCTCTAATCACCGTTGCGTTACTTCCTGTAATGTCAGTTGTTTCTTTCAATTTACTAATTTTCTTCCGATGGAATCACCACCAAAAGCAACTAGCCGGTGTTGCTGTTAACAACGCGGACTCCGCCAAACAAATCCCGGTGGTTCTTGCCATTTCCTTCGCATATTTCGTATATTTAACACCATTCTTTTGTGTGTTGGCTACCTTGCCACTTTGGCCAAAAGATCTTTGTAGCATTTTAAAGAAATTCTTTTTGTTGACAGTGCTCGAGATTTTCCTGTATCTTAACTTTACGACCAATATTGTTTTTTACGTGGTTTTTTCGGCCAGTTATAGAAATCGCCTGTTAAGAGTTATTGGCATGACCAAATATTTCCGAAATGACGTCGAGACTTCTGCATAGGTATAGGACCTATATATAGTTTGTGATTGTTCATTAAATTGGATTTTATTTTTAATTGTCCTTAGAAATTCGTGTAAATGTATTCATTTCATAATTATTAATATATTATTATTATTTTAACACATGACACTAATACAACGAGGCACGTTTTCGTCATAATAAAAATAGTTTATTCAGAAACTTTAAACGTCTTTTTTCTAAAACTTTATTCCTGATAATAAGTATTAAAATCTTGACACGCTTCACCATCTTGTTCAAGTAGTAGGAGAGGAGTGTATTTCAACCAATTCGTCTTCTGATTGGTCGAGAGATTCACGTGACCTATCTGGCTTCT